>QLOZ01006565.1:0-19432 GCA_003314065.1 Lactarius sp. MG50 | reverse complement strand
ACGGAAGAAGGGGAAGAGAGACCCTCGTTTTTTTTTTTTTGAAGTCAGCATTTATATCCCGCAACAACGTGTACGGGCGCAACAACTGTTGAACGTGTAACAGGAAGAGTCTCTCGGATGGTCAGTGACGAGGCACGTGATATGGAATGGCCTTTGGAAGAGGAAGTACAAGCCACAGCTGAGAAGACCCGGGCTGCCCTCGAAAAGATCACCAACGGTAAGATCAAAGCTGCGCAGCCTAAAAATGTACTGGATAGCCAGGGAAAGATGTCGTTCATTCGGTATACTCCCACGTGGATGCAGACAAACCACTGCTGGTTCTCACAAAGGCTATGTTTAAGAAGTACTGCAGGTCCACGGTGCGATGATACGTGATAGTAGTACACACGCCCGTATGTCCGTAGTTTACGCACCGTTAACTGAATGTGTCTCTTCCGAGTGTATTTCGATGACATCATCACCTGAATCAAAGAGATCACGCTTCCTCTTTAACCCCCCCTTCGTGTCCTTCACCGCGGCTAAGACATCCTCAATAACAATGAGGTCTTTACGGCCCCAGGAGCCAAGACACAGAAATGCACAAATGGTTGAGGGTTGGAGGCGGTTGCGAGGGAAAGAAAGGAGTTGCTGGCCCTGCGAAAAGATGCGTTCAACAGATGTTGATGTAGCTACCATGAAAACTTGTCAGTGACCGACTAATTAGAGTGAAAGAAACATACCAGGGATGCTGAGGAAGTCTGTGGCCATGCGAGCCAGCTTCGGATAGATGCACCAATTGGTTTCCCACCATTTCAGTGGGTCTTTGACGTGCTCCACCAGTTTGTGCAAGTATTTCTCTATCTCACTTACCCGAGACCCAACCTTCTTGGTTACTGAGATATTCGCGAACATGTTGAAGTCGCCACCGCCATTGTCGTCACCACCCTGTGAGGTTACTGTAAAGTCAGATACAAATAAGATGCGTGGAATATTGAGGACTTACGTTGTCACAAGATTGGCTTGGGTCCACATCTCCCTCGTAGTTGGCATGGTATTCTTCGCGAACAAGAAGTTCTGCTTGCTCGATCCACTCAGCTTCCCACTCATGTTGCTAAAAATAGTTGAGTTTGAGGCCGGGGTGAAGTACTAGAGATTCAAGTCAGAACAGCTACAAGAAGAAAGATTTTAGCTTACCCATTGCGATCCGGTATACTGACGAAATATCGGTTAACAAGTAGTACTGATTGATCTTCTTACGCGCAAGTCCCATCGCCGCTAGGATTGCGGGATGGTATCGCTTCTTCGTTTGGGGATTGAGGTGGCTATCGAGTGTATCCATAGCTGGGATGACACCCACGATGCTTGCTTCGTCTTGAGAGAAGAAGGTAGTAGCGTTTTTGTAGGTCTGTACGCGATAGTATAAGTAATGCACTCAATCAGTTAAAGAATTCCAGCATACCTCGAGAATGGCGACAAGATCCTCAATGATACCCCAATCCTCATTATTGAGTTCATATACCCTCAGCTTCAGTGCCCTATCACCAGTAAGTTGATTGATAGCATCCCTATAATTAAGTACAAAAGCCATCATATTGTAGGTAGAGTTCCATCGCGTCACCACATCGCACGGGATAAGCCTCACTTTGAGGCCAAGCGCTGTACAGATTCAATGCCAGGCGGGCAAAGCGAGTGTCGTTGAGTGGATGACCGCGAAAGTGAGTCGTCGGACCTGTAGATATGTTAATCATTAACAAGGCAAAAGTTAGTTCTGCTTGCGTACCTTGCTAACCGTTGCACAAATGGCTGCAATTTTTTCGAGGATCTTTCTCCGCTCTCCCTCATCCAGCCTTTCCAGCTCATCGATACCGTCATCCTCATCGCCTACGCTGCCATCTTCCTCGGTCACTTTGCATCGTTCCTCAGTCACTTCACGTCGTTTCTCGGTCGCTTCGCATTCTTTATTGACCTCCAGAACTGGCTGGTCATTGCCTTCGTCATCTGATATGTTGTCGTCTGCCCCCTTTCCGGAAAGTGCTATGTTGAAGGGCTTAAGCAGCGTCTTTACCAAGAGCTGCAGGGTGTGGTTGAAACATCGAGCTCGGTATGCCTCCTTGAATGAGTTATCGAGGACGTCGAGTTCTGACATTTGCATGTCATTAGCCGACGCATTGTCGGCATTAATCCCTAGAACCTTCTCGGAGATTTCATAGTGCTCGAGCATGGCCTGAAAGGCCTTGGCCATCGCAATGCCCGTGTGTGACTGTGATAAGTGTTAGCGGCAACTGATAAAGCACCAAAATGACGCACCTCTGAGAGCTCATCGATATCAAGCAGGAACGATAACATCTCCCCACCGTATGAGAGATGAATGGTCCATGCAATGAAAGCACAGTGATTCGGGGATGTCCAGGCATCCGTGGCGAAATGGAGACGGCCATTATATTCCTAGTAAAATACAATTAGTTACAAAAGCAATCGCTAAGGACACTTACCTGAAGTAGCCTTGCTATACGATCCTGACACTTCTCAAATGCTGCATTGATATCTCGTGATATGGTATCAGGTGATGGAAGGATGGTGTTCGGTCGGCCTGCTGTCAACAATCCGTGAAGTTCCCGGTCATTGATGATATTCAGAGGGCGATTGTTTGCTGTAATCCACCTGACTATGTGTGCGCTATAAGCACAGCAAGTGTAAGCATACATAACCGAAATGGAATATTGAGACCCACTAACCATATTTCAGAGTTTGTGTAGGCACAGGTCATGCACCTGACCGGTTGTTTCCTGCGGTGCGCGAAGAGCGAATGGATTGAGCCAGGATCCTCCTTCTTGGCGGCAGCAGCATTGAGGACTGCATCTTCACCGAAACAGCGGATAGCGTGGTATCTGAGGTTACCGGTAGACAACTTATCCTTCGAGTCTTGAAAC
The DNA here is from genome assembly GCA_003314065.1 of Lactarius sp. MG50. NCBI lineage: Eukaryota > Fungi > Basidiomycota > Agaricomycetes > Russulales > Russulaceae > Lactarius > Lactarius sp. MG50. The sequence goes on along the minus strand of QLOZ01006565.1, from coordinate 16,523 downwards.
TGGCAGACACCACCAGTTTTGCATTCGGGAGCGGCACAGATGAAGTAATGATAGGGACGACCTTTGTAATATTGAAGAGTGATGTTGGGCTTAAAAAACGAATATATAGAGGAGCGCCAGGTCTTTTTAAGTACCTCTGAAAGATGCAAGATCAGCTTTAGCTGGCAGAGGAGACAATAAAATACGCACCAAGTTCTTTTTCTAGGTTAGCTCGACTTGGAGGCTTGGGACCATCACTCTCGTTGCCTCGCATGCCACTTCGTTCATCGTCATCATGCTCATTATCTGAGCTAATGGGGACAAAGGGCGTCTGAGAGCGTGACGAATGCCACGACGAATGCTGCGACGAATGCCGCAACGAAGAGACGGAAAGTGATTGTTTGAGTTTCTTTAACAGTCGTCCAACGACCTTGGTGGCTTGTTTGACACCCTTTTTAGCTGATGCAGACCCACCTGAGGGAAGAGACTTGGTAGACAATATTTCAGCTGTGGTTCGTGCCATGAGGAAATAGTGCACCTTTGGACTCCAATTTATATCTTGTTGGAGCCAATCTATGATAAAACAGTTTTTGTCAGGGTCTTGAACGGCACACTTGTGCGATAACATCTATCCCAACACACCTGACAAGAGTGATTCTGAATGAAGGGTCACAGTGGTGAACTTGAAACAATGGAACGGGAAATAAACACTCATACCCATCTGGCCATTGGCCACAACCGCCGCACTTGTCTTTCCAAGAGGAAATTAAATCTTAGATGTATCAGAAGGAATACCATCCCTACCTGTACCACACCACTAACATAAGGACCTGGGAACGTGCCAGTGGATGTGGGTATTCTCATGGTGTTATAGTCACGGGTGTGACCGGTGTGAGTGCGGTGTTGGACTCGGCCATCTGAGTCTGCACTTGTGCGTGAAAGTTACACTAACCGCACGTTCGCTCCCTCAGTCAATGCAACAGTAATTCAACATCGACATTAAAGACAGTATGGATTACTCTCAGCCCCTCCGGTGCACCGTTTCCTCCCAAACATCCTTGCACGGCCCGGTAGTGGCATTGGCAGTGGTGCTGAGCCTACACTTATGACGCCCCATGGTCTTGGCGATGGCACTTTAGCTTGGGCTCTTCTACTTCTGAATGGCTGGTCAGGTACCACTCCTCTGAATGCTCGCTGTACCGAGTGAGCGCACGAAACTCACGCTCATGCACGCGCATCGTCACCTCAGCCACGGACAGCCAACAGCCTGAGCGTTTGATCAGCTGGAAGAGCACCTTGCCGCTCTGCGGGCCGTGGTTTCTCTGTGTGTTCCGCATGTGCCAGTCAGCGGCGATGAGGGGTGGTGAGGGGTGGCCGAAGACCTCGGGTGCCTTGCACGAGTTTGGCACCAGCTTGTAGATGAAATCGCGCACTTTGATGCCCTCGGTCAGGAGGGCCACTATGCGGTCTTCAGCCGTTATCTGAGCTGGTTCTATGTCTGGAATAATTTCTGTTGGGGTGGGAGAGGGAGGTAATGGGTGTGAAGCAGATGGTCACCTTGATGGTGTAGCCACCGTTGAGGGTTCGACATCAACAGCAAGATCGTGACTAAGAACAGAATGTATTGGCTGGGACATTTCTTCATGGGTTTCTCGGTGATGTGACGGCGCTTTCCCAGCGAGGTAGAAACAATTGGCAGCACATGGGACAGTGTCAATGTGAGGTCGCAAGATGGGTTTGTAGATGTCCTAACACTCGCAACCTTATAGTACTGGCCAATGAGAAAGCGGCAGTGCCGCTAGCAAACTCTATCGACCCCACACAACAATTCACATCTGAGGTGAGTAAAAAAGAACAATCTACGCGAGATAATACCAACTTGGCGTCACGGCGACAGACACGCGCGAATGAGGAAACATCCAACTGACAATTCCTAACCCACCAGCACCCTGTAATGTAAGACCCCACACGCCCAACACCACTGCCCACACAACACCAAGCACCCTGGGAAGGAAAACATGAGAAAGCAACAGGAGAAGTGGAAGGTACTATGAACTTATACTTCGAATTAACTTGTATTATTTACAACCAATCCTATGAAAACACAATGCCAGTGCCACTGGCACTTGCCTTAACAGATAGCCTCCAAACTTTTGCAGCATGATCTCTGCCAACAAAGTTGGCATTTCCAGTCTAGCGGCGACTCTAGCCGTTGTTACCGTCGACGGCGTGGTAGCGTTGCCGCCAGCTGGTTCAAGTCGGGAACTTGTTGTCAGCTTGCACTGTCAAGTTCGTGCAACTTGCTTGGAAGCCCACGGACCGATTGCCCCACCAATCACAATATTCAAATTTCCATCTTTTCCACAACTGGGCTGAGTTCATGGAACCTGCTACTCAGTTAAGAATCTCAGATATGTACAAAAGAAAGGCATGAGGCGAGGCAGCGAGCCAATGGATGCATCAGAGGTAGTGTTGCCGCAAGCTGGTGCCGCAGTGGTGCAATTGAAGCCAATTCAAAGTCGGGAGCTTGTTCCCAGCTTGCACCGTCAAGCCCACACTGGTGCAGCTTGCAAGCTCGGAAGCCCGTGGACCGATTGCTCTACCAATCACAATGTTAGAATTTCCATCGTTTTCCGCAACCGGGCCATGGCTGTTGCTGTTTCAATTGAATAATCCTCTTCTTTAGCAATCCAGTGTGATGCAAAGTCAAGCTGATCCTGCCAGGTGAGCACAAGATGTTCATGGAATCTGCTCGGTTAGGAATATACTCAGGTTTATGTACAAAAGAAATATACGAGGCGGTGAGCCAATGGAAGCTGATGAAGCAGGAGATGTTATATTTTATTGTGGTAGACATGTAGCACCTGAGGGTGCGAGTAATCTACTATCAATACCTAAGTTCAATTCACACCGGTGTCAACTCGACTTGGGCAACACAGTTTAGTGGTGTCAAGGTTCGGTTTGGTCCTGTTCTTGCATTGCTCTCCCTGAACCTAGAACTGGACTAGCCAAAACAATAGATGAGACATGTTGTGCTTGGTTCGGAGCGCCCGTGACACCAGGCCAGGCATCTTTCCGTTCCGCGGCTTGCCTCCTAACTTCGTCGACGCTCCAAGTTATTGTGTGAATTCCTTTCCCCTTTCCCTACTATATGTCACACACTCATTGTTGAACAACGGCGATATCTCTCTGGTTGCCCCCATGACACAGGCGCGTAATGCGTGTTTGACACTCTGGCTGCTTGGAGTCTGAGTCTGGCATCGACTTCATTACTCTGGCCCAGGGATCTCTTCTAGGCTTTCAAGCATGCACACTCCCATCACCCACTGCGCTCCCTGTCATCTCGGGCGCCCCTCGTGGCACAGGCGTCATGCACATCCGCAGGGCCCTGGATCCCCTCTCCACCCCGTCCTCGTCCATCACCGGCACGTGGCCACCGACGCCCACAGGCCTCCGCTCGCTGTCACCCCGAGCATCCCTTGTGGGGCGAGTCGTGGCATGGGCATCATACACATTGGGGTCCCAGACCCCTCTCTACCCCCATCCTCAACCAGCACTAGCACCAGTACATGACTACCAACGCCCACAGGCTTCCGCCCGCCGCGCTCCCCGTCACCCCGGGTGGGCATCCCTCATGCCACGCACGAGCCGGGTGCACAGCACGTCAATGAAGCGCCCTCACGCATGCTCCAGTCGGATCAGAAATGTCACACGCGTCGGGAGGCATGGCGACAGTGTGCTGGTCATAGCTGTTGGAGAATATGTACTTGTATTATTAGCATATATTACTCTGTATATTTGAGTCTTTTTGTGTTGCTAACACTACTATCCTTGGCCCATCCTTCGACCACTTCAAATATCTTCATCAAAATGGGCCCAACTGGGCTCAAACTTTGTATATAGCTCTAGTAGACATTCTTATTATTAATAGTGGTCTTTTTTCTGTATGAAGTTGTAAGGAAAATGAGATCACAAAAAGGCCCTCTGTCACGCAGGCCGATGAATGCCATGTCAGAGATTTAACTGACAAACGCGATCGCACAATGCATCTGGATCATGAACACGCCGTGCTGAGTTTTAATTCGAGCCCTTTTTGGACTGTGACAGGTGTGACTGGTCGAAAGGTCAAGATCGATCCATTCGCTCTTCTCTTTGTTGTTTGCGGTGCTCCCATTGCAAAATGCGCCCTGGTGATGTCCACCGATACCACAATTCAAAAGATAGGGCGTCTGCCGCTGATTTCAGACACCACGCTCCCCGCTGTTTCGGTGAAGAGGCAGTCAATGGTGCTCCTAGCCTTAGCGGCTCAATCCACTCACTCTTCGCGCACCACAGGAGACAACCAGTCAGGTGCTCGACCCGTGCCCACACAAGCTCTGAAGTATGGTTAATGGCTTTCAGTATCTCATTTCAGTCAGTTATGTATGCTTATGCATGCTGTGCTTGTAGCGCGCACCTAGTCAGGTGGATTACAGAAAACAATCGCCCTCTGAATATCATCAATGACCGGGAACTTCGCAACTTGTTGATGGCAGGCCGACCGAGCATCCATCTTCCATCGCCTGATCCTATTTCGCGAGATATCAATGCATCACATTCTCCTCCCTCAAATAGTCAATGCCCTTCCCCTGTCTGGGGCATGGACCTCTGGATGCTGTGATGTTGTTCTCATCAATACAGACAAAGTTTGGCCTCACAGCGGCCTCAAAGGTGTCTCGTCTTGTATGTCCGTCTCATCCTACTGATGACTGCCAACTCAGTTTTAGGGCATCTTATCGCCCACCTGTGTCTTATTTCTCGTGCCATTCCACCCAGGAGAGCCCCATATTTTCCTGTTTGGTACAGACCTATTTGTATGCTCAGTGTTTCTGTTGAACTCAACTGGCCAAGGACAATCAAACGAGAGGGGTCGATCAACTGGGATGTATCTCTTAAAGTGTGCCTGCTGGACTGATGGAGCGATCATGGGGGATGCTGTACCTTTAGCGCAACTCCGAACACTTGTGGATCTCGTACCACATTCTGGGAAAGTGGCAAACAGGCAACTAGTGAAAGAAACAGTTTTTGGAGTGCAGCCCAGAATTCTGGCTTAATAGGTATTTGAGAAAGAACTCTTTTATGCCCTAAAAAAATGCATCTAGGTTGCTACATGTACCAAGTCAAAAAGCTCTAATTCGCTCTTTTGCGTAGTTCACCATTGTGCTGAATGCGCCGTTAGCAGGTACCCTGAATGAACTGGGCGTTCTCTTGGAGTCACCGAATGTTGATGTGTTTGGTGTGAGCGTGGTATTTTTGGCAGGAAAGTCACAGCCTACCTTTGTCGTTGATCAACGACAGTCTTCCTGCTCACACTACAACCATTCCTCGTGTCACTTATTCAATCTGTCCTTTTTATCCTACTCCTCCACCTTTGTCAAACCCTTTCCACACAATGTCATCCCATCACCCCATTATGCCGCTCAAATTTTTCCTCTGGAATGGGCTTTACTCTAAGCAACTGGCCGAATGGGCTTTTGTACAGAGGCGAATCGTCACCCATTACAACCGGTTTTTCTTAGCGAAGCTAGGCATTCAGGGAGTAAATATCAGGTATGTATCGTCTCAAACGCCGCTCTTCCACTAACGAAGTATATTCTCCCTTGCAGGCCAACTGGCTGGCATGGAGAAAGTGGTGCCACTTCCTCTGGCGGCCATATCACCGTCAACTTTCGCTTGTCAAATAACAACCACATTATCACACAGCATATTTACTGCACAGACGATGCGTATCCAAAGAAGGGGTGATGAGTGCGATGGAACCAGGCAAATGGTAGAAATAGTAGAAAGTAGAACAAGGGTGACTTGACATACTACATGACGGCCTACCTCTGGATGAACGCGGTGTATCGGGGCATCACGGCACTCTGAATAAGGAGGCGTTGTGTGCGGAGGAGGCTATAGTGTGATGGGCTACTGGATCAATGTCAGGCAGGTGCGTACCCATCCCCCTCTCCGCACGTGACATGGCAAGCCACTAACACCAACATCAAAAGGCATCTTCAGTGCACATCCAGGGCATGGTCTCACATCTTAGGCATGCAACAGCCCCCAGGCGACTTTGCAGGTGACGTCTTCGGCGAGCCATTTTCCACTTGCTTTGAACCGCCTCTGCCACAAGCTTGTCAGTGCACAGTCCCCTCCTTGTCAGAACTCTCTTATCTGGCTGGTGGTGAGTGCTCCTGCCCGTCAATCCCTTTCACGCTTCGTTTTATGTGCTAATCCTTCATTATTGTGGTGTGGGGTAACGCGTGAATCGCGTTGGCAAACGGGGTTAAAAAAATGGGCGCTATTGAGGGAGCGCCGCCGCCTGCGTGGTTGGGCAACAACTAGCTTGACTTGCCCATCGCCAATGGATCCCTTACTCTCTTACACTAGCTTCCTACATGGTCTAATCACTATCGTGCTGGTTGAAACATCACAACACTGACCAGCACTCCAGTCTCACCCAAGCCTACCCTCTCCGTTGACGGACTCATTAATGCGTTGTCCCCACCCACTTATCACTGCGTGCGCACTCTCTGCTGCCCTCCCGAGTGCATCGACATGTACCATTTTTCGCTGTGATGTTTGTTAAAGCTGTGGCTTTAGCTGAGCCAGGTCTTTTCGGTGTGCTAAAGGAACGAGATCTTTGAATTGAGATTGAACCAGCTTCCCATATCGCTGCCCTTGATGAGCGATGGCGCGTGGGGCCTACTCACATTGCCCGCGCGCCCTTATGCACAGTAGCTTTACCGTGAATAGAATGTAATAATGTAGTTAATAATAAATTTATTATATTTCTCACAACCTGCGTGATGACTGCAGGTTTAGGATGTACCCTACCGACACCGTGAATTTAGTGTAACACTGTACCCCTAACCGCTCAGGTACGGTGTTTAATGGGTGCAAGAAATTACACCCTGCCATACCGTACAAATATATACCCTTTGTGATAAAAAACCGCAGTTATTATTAAAATCGCGGGTTTCGTGTCACACCATGTCACACCGTATCACACCGTATCACACCGTGGATATTAAGTGTCGGTTATATACCCCTAACCGTACGGTTACGGTGTCTGCAGTTAGGGGTACAAATACTCGCAAAACTGCCGCAGGTGTACCCATGCGGAACACTAGTTAGAAGGTGTAAATTAGATTGGGGATAGTATGCACTTTGTGCAGCAGCCATATACTGCCTCAGTACTGCTTTCTGATGATGAAGTTGGAATTTGAGAACCTTGTTAGGTAGTTTGGGGTATTGCTCATCATCAAGCTCCAGTTGCTTGTGGCTGTCCACTTTCTCTGTGGCCTCTAATAACAGGGGCATGTCAGCAGGGACAGAGGTATTGCAGAATTACCCACCAATGTTAAAGTTCTTTCACAAACCAATGATATTGTTGGGGCCTTTATCATACCCCTTCTGCATTTTGAAGAAGTTTAGCCCTTCAGTCTCATACAGTCATTCATGGCTCAATGGAACATTGGGGTCAATGGACCAAATGACTCCAATGACCACATTTTTGGTCAAATCGCTTTGGACTTTTTGCAGTATCCAATGTATAGCTCCCATGCATGTCTCTTCAAAACTTTATAGAGGTGCAATGAGTAGATGTTGTGGGAGACTTGTTTCTTATGTTTTTTTTGCAAAAACCAAAATTTGATAGGCAGATACTAATGAGAGATCTCTGATTGTTATCAACTTTTCATGGTCACATACAAATTACATGCTATATAGTGAGCCCCAGATAGTCATTTCAAAGGTAGAAATGTGGGATTGCAAGATATTCACAAAAGAATGCTGAATGAGTTGACATCAGTGCTCCATAGAGTCACATGATCATGAGAACAATGGCAATCTGTCACATTTCTTCATCCCCATGGTGGGAGATCATAATTGGGGCCTCTCCAAACTAGGAAACTCACAGTTGGTGTGACAGGTCCATTGACCCAGTTTCAGCTGATAAGGACCCTTTTCACAGATTCCTTCATTGCTTTGTTCAACACAAACCAATAATGGTTCTTAATTACCTACTAGGTAGTTTATTCATATGACTAAAATATTGTCTATTTGAATTTCCCCATTGTGTGCTACAACAGCTCCCAGAGGTCAAAAAGATTTAAGTGGTCCATTGAGCCATGAATGACTGTATCTATGCAGTGATCGGCATGGACATATTACTAGAATATACAATACATGTACTGTGAATACTTCTGCTTGCCATTTTCATTTGTAAATGTAGCAAGGGCAATGAAGACAGCACCAGTTCAAGTCTTCATAGTGTTCAGGAAGTTTGCAACTTCCAACAGAATTATCTTCAAGAGTCTATATGGGAATCATTAAATGACTATGTTCAAGTGCCTGGATCACTTACTTTAGTTAAACATATTCTGGTAGTGGCTTTGTGTTCCACTCCACTGCAAGTTCCTCACATCATTTGCATTGCTCATTGGTGAGGTCCCCAAATACATTTGACAGCATGGCATGATACTTTCCAATATCCTTTTCCCCATTCTTGAACAACCTCTTTTGCTCATTGGAAATAAGATCTGAAAATTCATGGCTGCACATGAACTTGGCAGTCCATGTCCAACTTGAAGTTGCCCAGCCATGTCCATTGGACTTGGAGTTGCCTGGCCTCTCCTCTTTGGCATGTGCTGCCACATAGTTGCCAAACCATATTCAGACACTCTATATACATTCATCATTATCAATGTGGAAAAGGATGGTTAGAAGTGTTACCTTCTTCAAGTCATCTGGTAATGACTTGTGTGTTTGCTTAGAAATGGCAGTGAGTTCTTCCAAGACTTTTTTAATCAGCTTCGACTGTGTTTTTTCACTTCCATGGTCACTGCTTGCTAGGTATGCATCACAGGAGTCAAGTAGAGTTTGCAAAAAGGGAGGCTGTGCCCAATGATTGTATAGACCCATGGTGATCCAATGAAGGAAAGTAAGGTAGGGGACACCAGGAACCAACTAGGGTTATGTAAGCAGGCCTAGGGTTAGGGTTCTGGTGCAAATCTGGGGGGGACAATGCTTATAATGGTGGGTGGGGTGAAACTGCAGCTACATCATGGCTAGAAATAGCCATACTACATAAGACAGACTTGCCATTCATAAGGAATGGCAATGACATTACACAGAGAGACTCCAAACATGAGAAATGGATATGAGGCATGAGGCCTCATACCACTCTTGGAGGTCACAGTCACAGTCACAGGACTGAAACATGTCATGTGGTCACAATCAAAAAACACTGAAACCATGTCCATTGTGAGTGATGGGCGCTTGAATGGGTGCTTGCATCATGTGATTGGTGCAAAGTCGGGTGGTCAATTTCATCAAAAGTGGCTGGAATGTGTCAAAATCACTCTCTAACAAGTTTGGGAAGGATTCCAATGTTTATGATTGTGTCCCTAACTACTTTGCAACAGCACAATTTGATAAAATTCTGTTTTAATAGACTGACAGAACTGCTTCTTAGGTACATTTCTATTAGAATAGATTTGTGAAATTGAGCCTAAGGAAGGAGGAGATTGAGGAGCAGGAGGGAGTGTGTTGTGCGCATTTTTGCTTACATAACCCTAGTTGGTTCCTGGTGTCCCCTACCTTAGAAATCAATGAAGTTGCTACCCACAGATTGAATCACCACTTCAGCTACATAATATGATGTGATATATGAGAGTCAACCTGGGACTATTGAAATATGTGCAAGCAGAGTGAATTAGTAAAGCAAATTAGTAGAGCAGACTAGCAAGGCAGACTAGCAGATTGAAGTGTGACAGGAGCACACCTGATGCACACATTGGGTGCAGGACACACACAAGGTGCACCTGAATGCACTCTTATGTATTGAAGCACACAATATAGGTATTAGAGAAATTATCATTTGAAGCCTCTATCCCTACATTTACAATAAACATATTGAAAGATACATGGAGCTGACTGAGTGGAAGCTAGATGTAAGATAGATATTGTCCTTCATGTCCGAAGTATATCATGGGCATGTGGCATGCATGTTAGAAGCATTGGATAAATCTATGCACACCATATGCCTGTTGTGCATCACTTCAAATGCATCACATCACCCCATACCCACAATGCAAACTTTGTCCAGGAATTTATCACATTTAGATACTTGTAACTGCCTCATGGCAGATCAATGTGTGATGAACTTTGTGCCTCATGTATAGATACACTCCTGGGCAGTATTAAATACTTTGAATTGAGCATGCTTTTGATATCTTGCACCCATCCCATCTTCTCACTACCATAAGTCAGCACACTCCCCAGATAATGGAATCCTGTAATGCCAAAGATAAGGGGTTCCAAACACAAGTCCCAGTTATTTAAAACTGCTTAGACTATGGCTTGAGACTGACTTAATAATATTACTTAGATTTCTGCTTAGTTTAAGTCCAGTGCTTAGTTCAAGTCTGGAATAAGCTTGAAAATAAGCTAAGTAAGTCAATTTTAAGTCAAATTCATGGCAAGACTTGGCTTATATCAAGTAGTTTTGCTTAATGGGCTTAGAGCTTAATGCTACTTAGAAATGTTTTCAAGTCATGATAAGCAACCTTAAGTGCCATCAAGTTAGTTTAAGTTTTTTTGACATTTCACTAATGTGTGGCTCAAAGCAAGCTCACATTCAGTGTCACATGATTGGGTAGATACTGCATGTGACCTAGGTCATCTTTGTATGACACGTGATCCTAGGAATAGTCACATGTATCAGTTGTTGAAACAAAGTGAGGCCAAGATGCCCAAGGCTGAGATGCCTGAGTACTTGGTTCCAGTAGGTGCTTCACAAAGCACCTTCTGTGTGATGTTGCACATGTTATAGCACATGTTGCCAAGCTTTGATATGGCTTACTAAGCTGGAGTGGTGGTAGAGAAGAAGAGAGAGGTAGATGCTTTGTCACACAAGGGTGTTTATAGTGAAGGTTAACTTATATTGGAGACAAAGTTGAGACTGGGGATTCCAGCTCAACTTCCTACTGCTTTTATACTACCCTACCTAGTCACAACAAGTCATAGGTAGGAGTCAACTAAGAGTCAGTAGTGCTCACCAAGAGTCACTACTATCAGTCACATATCAGTCATGACAACTCAGAGGGAGTTACCATGAATCACTATACAAGTTGCATCACATCGCAGTCACAAGGAGTCAGTGTGTCACATGACATATGGTCATGTGACAATTAGTAGTCCAAGTCACATCACATGATATCTCATCATGTGACAGTACAGGTCATGGGTCAGAGCCTGAATTGCACATAGCAAAGGAAACCATAACACCACCCCCTCTTCTAGGCAGGTGTGCCATCACTCACTAAGTCCAGTCCATAGTTGTACAGTAAGCAGAAAAAGCCCTAAAGTGGCTCAAGAAAAGAGTCCCAGTCCAAGTCCTCACCATAGATGAGCTGTGTGCACTCTAAATCTACAATGCTCCCCTCCTCCTCATACCTAAAGTTGAGGTTCTTCATGATGCTAAACATGGGGCAGACTGCACCCATGTATTGGTGTCCGACATGGATGCCACAGTGGTAGAGCTGGCACTTGAGGTGGGGCATGGGGCAGTCAAAGCCCCAGTGTCCATTCTGGTTGCAGAACCTGCAGACCCACCACAGAGGGCAGTTCTCATACTTGTGGTCTGTGCTGTCAGCCCTACATTGCCCACAATAGAAGGTTACCACCTTGCACAGCTTCCTTGTCTTCTTTGCCCCTGCTGCTGCTCTCACTCCCTGGCTTGCCTTAATATGATAGCACCTTCACTGTGCTGAAGGACTAATGTCGCTGGGATGTGCACTGTTGCTATGTTGGTCACAAACCCCCTGCTGTTCACCAGCAGCACTACCTGCAGCAGTGAGGGGGCCATTGGGTTTGGGTAAGGTGTGACATGGGTGTGGGTGACACCACAGTTTTCAGTCACAGTTTGTCATGGGTGTGGGTGTGGTTTTGGGATTTCCCACCTGAGGCAAAACTGCACCCTTAACCATGGGTATATGGTTTCTTATGGTTTTTACTACTATGGCTTTGTGTTTTTGCTACCAGCTATTTTGTTCTTTTTTTTTGTTTTTTTGTTTTTTTTGTTTGTTTTTACTGGTTCCATGCATTGCCAGTCATGTGGCATTCTTCTCTCACACCACCACCATCCCCACCTCAAAACACAAACATGTGGGGTTTTCCAACCACCACCCCCCTCCCTCGCTCCAAACGCAAGACAGAGGGGGGTTTCTGTCTGCAGTGCTGCCAACGCCGTCCCCTCAAAAAGGACTTCAAGAGGTTTTCGAACCACCACAAGATATGTTTCATTTTTTTCTTTTTTTTTTGTTATACTAACAAGTCTTTGATGATGACAGCCCACTCCTCGTGTCTAATGCGAGGTTACAACAATGCCCCCACATTGCCTAGCACACCCTACATCACCCACATGCCCCACATCTCCCACATGCATGCACATCAGCCATCCACATGCCCATCACCCACATGTAACAAGTAGAATAGAATAAATAGCTATTAGATTTAATAAATTATATTTGGTCTCTCCCCCCCTCCCTTGCTTCAACTGCGAGTTAGAGGGGTTTTGCTGCTTACCATCACACGGCCACTCGCATGCCTGTGCACCCGCTGATTGCCCTCCGCTGGCAGATCACACACTGCCCGCACGTCCATATGCTGATCACCACCCACTGGCAGATTGCACACCGCCCGCACGCCGCTAGCATGCCTGCACGATGCCTGCACAACACCCGCATGCCTGCACAACACCCGCATGATGCCTGCACGCCCACATGAAGCCCGCACGCCTGTATGATGTCCACATGACATCTGCACACCCATACAACGTCTGCACGTCTGCCACAATGCCCGCATGATGCCTGCACACCCACACGACGCCCACATGATGCCCACACACCTGCACGATGCCTGCACGCCCACATGATGCCCACATGACGTCCACACGCCCACATGACATCCACATGATGTCTACACGTCCATTGTCCATACAATGTCTGCATGTCCGCCACAATGCCCGCATGACACCTGCACGCCCACATGACATCCACATGTCTGCACGATGCCTGCATGATGCCCGCATGCACGATGCACAACTCACACATGCTGCATGCCACACGCACACCCACCTGCGTGCTCATAGATCACACACTTGTGATTGGGGATGTTAGGGGGTCATGTATTAGTTACATTGTAGTTTCCTCGTGTGCCCTTAGGGCCATTATTCATTCTAATATTAATCTTTTTTTTTGCTTCAATGACCCATGGTTTCACAAAACCGTGAAAAACCACAGCCAAACCGCAGTTAAAAAAAAAACCATGAACTTTTACAGTTTAACCACACCCATAACCATTCAGGTGTGGTTTTGACAGGTGTGGGTGTGGTTTCTGGAAATCCCACCTGGGGGTTACCCATGTCATGCCCTAGGTTTGGGGTCATTTTGTGGGGGTTGCCAAGGGCTGCCAGGCACATCATAGATCATCTGCCCCAGGGTAAGTAGGGTGGTGGCTGCACTGAGGGGTCTGAAGAGTTATCCCTGGTCAAATCTATCAGTGTCCTCTCAGGGTTGAGGAAACACATATGGGCCAGCAACTGCCAGGAAGTGAAAGGCCTGTGTGAAGGCCTGGGTGAGTCCCCATGCCTCCTGTTCACTGGTGGTGGAATAGGCATTGTGCACCTGTGGCATGGCAGGATTGCTGCCAGAGCTGATGCTCAATGAGTTGAGCAACACTGGTGGGCTGGTGTTATTGTCAGTGGTGGTGTGGCTACATCTTGAGGCACTGGTGCTGCAACCATCCATCCTTCATGGCAGTGCACCAGGCAAGGCTCCCTGGAGGGCATTCACAAAGATGAGTTCCTCAGGGTAGTGGAGCTCATCATCAGCATAGAGGGTGAGTCCTGGTATGCCAGCAGATGGTGGGCCATCTGTCATGCTCAAGGTTCTAATACAAAGGGTTTTAGTGGTGGAATGGGCAGAGGTCTGTGGCATAGAAACAACTGTGCAGGCATCTATGCTGGCTTTGGCAGGTGTCGTGCTTTGGTGCCCCTGGGACAAAGACAGTGGCAAGTGGGGATGCAAGGAAGCAGAATGTGCAGCAGTTGAGAGGTCTCAGGTATTCTTCCTTGAGTGAGTACATTCACCAGGGAAGATGCTTTTCTCCTGTTCTTCCTCTATCCTTTTAAGTGTGCACTGCTGAGGGCTTGTGCCTGTGATAGTCTGTGATGAGGTCTGGTGCATGCACATCCTCTGCTGCTTCCCAGCTATCATGTGCCCTGGAATATCCTTTCCAAGCCAAGAGGTACTTCAGTTTCTTTCAGCAACCCACATGCTTTGAGTTCATGACGCATTCTACTTTGTATTCTTCCTCTCTTTCTACCAGGTCTGGAGCTGGCTGTGGGAAATTCTCCCCATACTCTGTAGTTTCTCTATAGGGCATAAGCAATGATGCATGGAAGATGTTGTGTATCTTCCAGTGGTTTGGCAATTTCAGTTGATAGACTACAGGGGATATAATGTCAATTACTTTGAATGGTCCATATTGCTTTGGCACCAGTTTCACAATCAGGTGAGTTAGGTGCAGGTTGCTTCTTTCTAGCCAAACTAGGTCCCCTATATAGAGATTGTCAAGGGTATACAAAACCCTGGGGGTATGTGCAAGGGGTACATGGGGGTAAGGGTAAGGGTATAGGTTATAGTACCCTTATTATACCCCTACCCTTGAGCAGGGTATTTCAAACCCTAGGGGTATTTGTGAAGGGTATAAAGGGGTGGAGGGCCATTAGCAAAATAACCAGAGACTAGACCATGCAGCTGGTGATAACTGAACTAGAGCTGCCTAGTAATGTTTTGCTAATTATTTGTTGCCACCATATCACCACCTGCTATTGCATTTCCACCACATTGCCACCATTGTTACACTGTCTCTCATTTCCTTATTCATGCCTATCTATTGCCCCATAATCATCTCAAACCCTCAACTTGACTATAATACTGGACTTATATGCTCATTAGGCTGTTTACTCTTGCACCCAGCCCTAACTATATAAGGTAGCCTAGACTAGCCCTGTAACTCTAGGCTTATTCTTCTTATACCAATACTGAGCTCCACTCTGGCCCTTAATGGCTATTAGCCCTTCTTCTCATCTTGTGAACCCCCTGATCCTCAGGCCAATTGCCTAACTCCTAAATCCCCTGTACTAAACCCTTGACTTTGGTATGCCTAAGGGGACTGCCACTATGCCCAACATTGCCAGCACATTCACACAGCCATTGCATCACCACAATAATCACATGCTACTGTGGTGCCACCAGTCACCCTTGCATCATTAGGACTTCTTACATTAGGCAATATGGTCCCTTAAGCACATAGGGTGAATTGAGTGTGGCCTTCCCAAATGTGTAGTGTTACACGTAGCTACTCACATATTGTATTTGAGGTCAGACAATAAGTCTGAGGATCAGGTGATTAACAAGTTGAGTGGGATTAGAATCGAAGGAGCTAGTATTGGTACAAAAGAACTAGCTTAGGGCTACTCAAATGGGACTACGCATATATAAGTACAAAGGCCCTAGCTTAGTCTGAATATGAATCGGAGTCCGAACTAGTATCACGTCATATCGTACAGTTAAGAAAATGGTGACACTACTCCCCTACTAGGTCGAGAGGCGCCTTGACTCTCTCAGATCTCTGGCCCATCGTATCTGTCATAAATTTGAATGACCTCCTTGTTGCCTGTTTCAATGTCAGGAGCTGGGGAAGTGATGTGAGTAAAGAGGGGGGCAGGTAGTGGGTCCTGTGGCAGGCACGCTGTGAGGACTGGTTCAGGAGTGAAGGGGTGTCCTGCCCACTGCATCCTGGCTAAGAGATGGGCATGAGCATCCAGGTCCACTTCAGTATCCCTGTCGTGAATAAGGGTTTGCTCCTCTAGGTGATTGAAGAGAGTCCTGTAGGCGTCTGTGGCTTTGAGTCGATCCATGAACTCCATGAACTCCATGTGTTATGCTGTGAAACGATTGCGTAGGAGGGTGGCTGCTCTCTCTGCACGTCATAGTTGCGCCTCAGCTTCTTGGAGTTCACATCACATATCCGTCATCTCTTGTCCAAGGAATCAGTACCACATGATCTCCCCTTGCAAGAAGGGGTCAGAAGTGGTTCGTACCACTCTGTTGACAAGATGGGCGAAGCCTTCGTTGTTCTCAAAAATGGCCTGTTTTCCCGGGGTGAATGGGGTGTGATGTCCATCCGTTGGCTTAGCCCTAAGGGGTATTATGAAGGTCAGCTGTCCATGACCCATAGTGAGGCGGGCATGAGGGGCGTCATGCATAAGATTGAAATGGACGTATTTGGCCTTCATCTTCTTGCCCTTAATGTCAGTTATGGGGGTTTTGACACAGTGAGGGCTGTGCAACTTGTTTTTGATATAGGGTGGCCCTGGGTGCATGTAGGTAGTGTTTTAAGGTCCGGTCCGGTCCGGTCTTTTGCCTTATATGGCAATCAACCGGGAC
>QLOZ01006563.1:0-14081 GCA_003314065.1 Lactarius sp. MG50 | reverse complement strand
GTAAACATTAATGTACTGGACTTTTACGCGTCGCGGGTCGCGCGTTGATTTAATTGACTTATACTTCGACCTCGACCATGAGTACTCTTACCGAGGGTATATGTCAAAGACTCAACTCAGGTGATAAGGATGATGAATCTCTTTGGTCCTCAAAGCCCACTCTCCAGTTCCTTTCCATAAAAAAGGTCGTGCCTCAGCAGAACAACCCTGTTCCTTCCAGCAGCAGTACAAACATCACAACCGACAGACATAGGATTATCATTTCCGACGGTCTCCACTTCTTACAGGCCATGCTTGCTACCCAACTTAACTACCTTGTCGAGGAAGATCGCATTGGGAAAAACACCATCGCAGTTATCGAAAACATGTCTTGTCAGCACATCTTGGACAAGCGGTCTGTTTCTTATTTAATTCCTTCTGTCACAGAGAGCTCATGACAACATCAGGCTTGTGATTATCCTTGGCCTCAGGGTCTTACAGAGGGATTCACCTAAAATAGGCAATCCTGCCCCTCTCACAGGACCACCACAAAAGACGGATGCTGTATCGTCTACCCCTAGCACGACTGCTTCGGTGCTATCTTCGGCTGCGCCTCAGACGCAGAATCGACAGGCCGGGAATCGCGCCAACCCCATTTATCCCATTGTCGCTCTCACTCCGTACCAAAATAATTGGCGCATCAAAGCTCGAGTGGTGCAAAAGAGCGATATTAGGCACTATTCCAACCAGCGGGGCGAAGGCCGTTTCTTCAGCGTGACGTTTATGGATGATTCAGGGGAAATCAAGGGTACTGCCTGGAACGCACTGGTGGACGACCTATATGAGAAGCTCCAGGAAAATCGTGTCTACTTTGTCTCTAAAGCTCGCGTCAACCTTGCAAAGAAGAAATTTTCCACCGTGGCAAATGACTACGAGCTGAGCCTTGACCGTGGCACCGAAATTGAAGAAGTGCGTTCGTCATTGCACCCTCTACAGCTGGCAGCTGAATCGAATGCAGTGTCACGATGCCGATGTTCCTGTCATCCGCTACAACTTCGTGACGCTCTCGAGCCTGCAGGATCTCCAGAACGAAGCAATATGCGGTATATTTCTCGACTTTTTTCAATTTGTTGGCGATTTATCCGTCAATGGCAGATGTTATCGTCGTCCTGAAAGACGCCGGAGATGTGGCCGAAATCACCACAAGGAACAATAAAACGGTGCGTCCTGCCAGAACGATGCAGTGGCCATATCTTTACAGATGTGCCGTGTACAGACGCAAAAGCGTGATCTTGACGTTGTGGACAGCACCGGGTTCTCGACGCGGCTCACGTTATGGGGCAAGCAAGCAGAGCAATTCAATACACCACCTGAATCTGTCATTGCTTTCAAGGGCGTTCGGGTCAGCGAGTTCGGTGGTAAGCGGATCCCCCTTATTCGTAAACCTTCCTAACTTGGCTATACACCAGGGCGATCATTGTCCCTTCTGAGCTCTGGTTCTATGGTCATTAGCCCCGATATCCCAGAGGCACACACTTTAAAGGGTTGGTATATGGATGGAGGTGCTCAGGCATCATTCAAGTCGCACACTCAAGGTGGATTCTCCTCGGGCGCTGGCGGGACGGTCAACCGCAACGAGTTGCGGACCATCAACGACGTTAAGGAGGCCCAACTTGGCATGTCCGACAAGCCGGACTTTTTTTCAATGCGAGCTACCATCATGCACATTAAGAACGATAATATCCTGTATCCTGCTTGCCCCTCGTCACAGTGCAACAAAAAGGTCACGGAGAGTCATGATGGTTGGAGATGTGAGAAATGTGACCGTAGCTATGAGAAGCCGGAGTACCGGTCAGTACACCCAACATTACTTTATCAATTCGGCGATGCGAGGGTTTCACATCTGCAGGTACATCGTTTCGATGGCTGTTGGTGACCATACCGGCCAGATCTGGCTTTCCGGCTTCAACGATGTCGGAGTTATGCTTTTCGGTATGACTGGCGATGAGCTCCGGAGCATCCAGGTGTGTTCTCTTAATCTTGGCATGTTGCGAAATATTGAATTTTCGTAGGAGGTAGATGATGCCAAGGTCAACCATATCATACAAAACGCTACCTGCAATATGTATAATTTTACGTGTAGGGCCGCACAACAGTCATTCAACGTAAGCGAATTGCCTCTCCCCAACCGAAGATCCTTGGTTTACTTTTACTTTACAGGACCAAAATCGCGTGCGGTATGGTATTTTGAGGATTCAACCTCTCGATTATCTCGCAGAGTCTCGCGCTCTCGTTGAGCTCCTTCACTCGGCATGGGCACAGTGAAAGATGATGTCGTGGGTATCGGTCGCTTTGAACATCTCACTGTTTATGTTATCGTGTATAGTAGTCGTATCGCGTACTTGAGTTATCGGCCATCGACGAATTATCCTGAAGCATATATGCAATTTAGCGTAAGAAGCGTTGGTATATCACACGCTATAGCCAGCGTAGGCGATAGCATGTCATGGAGGGTCTAGGGGGTAATGGTAGAGTCGTGTCAAGATCTGCCAGGCGACGCTCAAGCCGTGTTCGACAGCGTCCAAAGCCTGCTCCTTCGTGAAGGGAAGTTCAAACCGGATCGGCCACGGGAACGGGAATGGGATGCGCTGTGGGGGAAGAAGCGCGTTGTACTCGCCATGTGCGGACGTGTCACCTGACGGAGGTCGTTGGCGCCGTGCACGGTCATGTTTGGCCGAAGATGGCGGGGTGATATCAATCATGGTGACAGACGGCGGAGTCGAATGGCCTGATGCGCTGGAAGCTGCGAGTGACGACGTCGGACCCGAGACCCCCTCCGCATCAGCACTGGCGGTGCTCGCGGCGCGACTCACGACAGTTGCTGTGACGGTAATTGTAGGTGTGGCGTTCGCCCAATTTGATCCGGGGGCGCCGCAACGGTCTAATGAAGCGCGAAGGCGTCCGAGATCGTTGCGCGTCCCGAGGAGGAGGATGAGCAGGATGATGGCGGGGGCTATGTACGCAGCCGCTCGGAACAAGGACGCTGGCGACCAAGGCAGTTCGCCAAGACCGCGTCGACGGGGGGCGATGTGAATACGGATCTGAGAGTAGAAAAACTCCGCTAATCCAAATTGCCGCAGTCTACGATGATCGCCAAATATCTGCTGATGTCCCAAGTTGGATTGCATGGAGGCTATTTCGAAGCCTAGACGGAGAACGGTGGGTTTTTTTTTCAGACGGGGTAAGAATATGCACGGAACATACCGGAGGGGCTCTCGATATCGACTTGGAGTCGACCGACAGGAATGCTGAAGGCAGGGAGGATGACGTCTAGGTTGGAGCCGCTCGTCGCTCGCTCTTTGCCCTTGCCCTTCGTGGAGTTGCCCTGCTCTTTGACGACGTACGTGACTTCTACGGGTCCGCTGCTGGATGCTCCAATGTGCACGCGTACCCAAGTCTCCCACTCCTTTCCGCTCATCTGTTCAAAAACAAGCGCAGAACCCGTCGTGGATGGGTCCGTCTTTGCAATCGCGGTGGTCTCGAATCTGACGGGCACGCCGTCCAGACTTGCGGACACGATCTGGGCGCGGACCGGACCCGTAGGACCTTTCTCCGTGCTCTGTGGCGAAGAAACGTGTCCCAGGCCAAAATCCAGCCATTCGTTGTCCGCGTCCGCAGGAGCCGGCAGCTTTACACAGACCGCATACGCGCGTGGCACAGGTGCACCTCCAAGAGAAAGGGGGGTGACCGTGGCATGGACGTATGGGATCATGAGTGGACCGTCTCGAATCGGCTTAAGAGCCGTGTGCAGCGACTCCCGCAATGCAGAAGATGACGCGACGCGATGAAGGTCCGATGTGCGTGAGCGATTCGTTGGGCGACCAACGCCATCACGTCGCGTAGCAAGTGGGGAGGAAGCCACGGAGTGTGGAAGCGGAAGCGGGCGGATAGCGACACGGCCCCCCTGGGAGCTGACTCGAGTGCGAGCGCCGCGTGCTAATTCAGTCCACCGTGCCTTTGGATCTGAAGAAGGATATACATCAAGAGCATCCGTCGGTGGATCCATATTATTACGAGCGGTCGTTTCGATGTGTTCGTTGTCCGCTGCAAGGACGCGAAAGCGCGGGAGTGAAACACCTTGGTCCTTTGATTCATCGTCGGCCTCCGATGAGTGAGGAGATCCGTCGGACGCCGCAAGCGATGATGTGAATCTCGGGGTGACTAGAACGGTGCCTTTTATCGAAAATGTGAAGGCATTCTTGTTAGGTGGGAGTATGTCGTTGATATTGATGTGCAGAGTGACGGGTGAGGATGGAAGAGGCACGTCTAGCTCGGACTGCGCGACAGAAGACGGTCTAGTAGGCCCCCTCGTATCGTTGTCGGTTGTTGTGTAGAAAACGGACGATAAACCGACCTCTGAGCCCGGTGTCGTTGGACCGCTCTCGAAAGAGTATTCGGGAACGTTTTGAGGTGGTAGCGGGGCGCGCAACAGTGACGAAGTCGAAGACATGGAGCTCTGCCTGGATTGGGTGTGTCCATTCGGTGCCGCAGAGATAGGCAAGTTAGGCGAAATTATCAATGTCGGCATGTCGAACGAACTCTGCTTTTCAATATGTGGGTATGTCATGCCACCTATGTCATGCCCTGTATATCCGGGACCACCAAGGACATCCCAGCTAGACTCAGTACCTGTCGCCCAGCTCACGTCACACCCTCTCGCCTCAAGTCCCACATCCATGCCAAGAAGGGTAGCAACACCCGGATACCAGATGCCCTGGCAGGTCCCTTTGTAATCCAAGTGTACCAGCACCCCTTCCTTCCCGGCAGTCTTGTCATGGCCGCGTCCCAAGATGGTGCATAGCATCTCTCCACGCACATCTGTTACCCCAACACGCCGGCGGCCTTCACGGGTCCCATTTTCGATCTTCCGTACCGGAGCTGCCCAGCGCACACGAATGCGTTCTGTGCTGGGGAATGTGCCTTGAATACCGAAGCCATCAGAGAAGCCGGGGGCACTTGCAGAATCGCTGCTTTCATCGTCGGCGAAGTGTTGATACTGATATGCGGAACGCCGGGAATTTGCCATCCGTGTGACATGTGGGTCCGCGGTCATGTCCCATGCGGGGGAGTCAGAGTCACCTTCACCCGAAGAAAGTGACTGGAAGGATGAGGCGGCGGACGACGAATCTGGGGGAAATATGCGCAATTTGAGAGTGTTTGACAGGCAACGAGGTGTGGGTATGGAGAGCTTTATGGAAAGAGGTGACACAGTGCGGATAATAAAACATTCGAACGAAACTTACCAGCCAGGGAGCACGCTGAGGGCGGGTCAGGTAGGGCACCATCATGCTGATACCAGCCATGAAAAGGAGGACGTTCTTCTCACTAATTGATCCCCGTCTGCTCCTTATTTTTGTTGGCAGAGGCGTATAGTCCCCACCATTGTCTAACCTGCTGCCCAGCTTGGATAGAGGGGGTAATTCGCTAGGAAGCACAAACGAAACTTGATATCCGCTAACAAGAATATGGCCGGTGTACTTCTCATCCAGAAGTGGGACGTCAATGTCGCTAGATGTCGAGGGTGAGGAAACAAAACGAGAAGACGCGTTAAACCGTTGGTCGAAAAGGGTGAGATAAGAATGAGGAGAACGAGCAGGGAGATTCAAGGCACGAGCGGCGTTGTGAAGGAGGGGGGATGATGCCGATGAGAAGTTGTAAGGGACAGAAGAAGAGTCCAGAGGGTGCACTTCCGACTCCAAAATCTTCACGTTTTCCTCTGCAAAGTGCGTCAGACGTTATCCCAGCAGGTGATAGCGTAGATACAAGCCTCTAAAGAGAGGAATAGTGCTTCCAGGAGTAATGTTGTCGACCGGGAGAGCGAGCTTGGGGGCGAAAGAGAACATGAGAGACGAGAATGCATCACCCAAAGACGCGCCACACCTTCATATACATTTTAATAGGAACACTCTCGATCTTCTTCGCATTTCCCTCAATTGCCAGACGAGTGACAATGTTCAGTCGTTGAGTTTGAGGGCCAACAGTGCTAGGAGTTGTTACAGAGAGCGGAGGGCTGTGAGTTCGTGAATGTCGTGGTGTATAAGATTTAGTAGACATGGTTGGGCGCAGGGGGTGGTTATAGCACGATGTGAGGTCGGTAGAAGTGTGTACGGTTGTGTCGCAGGTGAGGGGCTTGTAGAATGTGAGAGGAAATAGATGGGAGTAGTTGAGAAAGAATGATGGCCGAGGTGGATAAAGATGTACGAGTTGGAGTGCGAGCAGAGACGCGTCGCGTAGGGGCCGTTGGAACAAAAAAGGAAACCCATAAACGGCCAGCCACCGACGCGTGCTTTCCCACTCTCAGGACTCGAGTCATAACATAACCTCTAGACCTTCACACCCTCCCCAACTTAAACACCTGTCCCCGTCCGTTCCTGAATATTGGAAATCAAGGGTTTTCTTAGGAGTTTACGTCTCAATTTACTCGGTCCTTATCCCCAGCTCCCATCCCCAAACAGCACTACCAAGTGCATCCGCACGATCGCCGCAGACCTGTTATTCATGCAACATAGAATTGAGTTTATGGGTACCCGCTGGCAGGATTCGCCGCCGGGTATCCACCCCAGTATAGGTGCCACCTATCGTGCCATGCCCCGCGTCGCGTTCCCCCTTGGGACGTTTCCTCCTGCTTCTGGGTCCAGGTTACACGTGTAGGTTTAGGTTCTGGTTTTTCACCATCTTCCGAAACGGAGTGCGAACACTACTCGCAAATTGGGCTCGCCGCAAGAACCATTGAGATTTGGACTATTTTCGCAGCGTTGACTTTTTTGAGCGCGCGAACCGCTCGCCTCTCGTAGACCAAAGGCATAGTGACCTACTAGTTGGGATTGTGCTTATAGCGAGAGCAGCATCGGAGAGTATGCCATTTAGTGGCAGCAAAGGAGGCATTCTGCGACGTGGCCCCGGGCCGGTTACACTGTGGGCATTTCCCAATGTAATCCAATTCAGTTCTAAAAGTCTGACCAATCAGATTTCAGGATTTTGCCGACTGAATTAGATTACATTGGGAAATGCCCACAGTGTTAGTGAGTCATGTTGACGTGTACTCTTCTACGCAAAACGCAAACGCCGCTGGTATCGGGACGACCGCATCAGTCATGTCCAGCTGGACTGTCACACATCCAGCCGAAAAGGTAACAGCCCCATAACAAGCTTCAAACTTGTATTGTATCTACTCTCTAGGGGCGATGCAGTAAATGGATCCGTCGAAAAGCTGTCGCTGCTATCACTTTTTTATTGTCTTGTGACTTAGTGGAATAGTGTAGTTACTAGTAACGGACCGACTGATCGGTCGGGGCCACGTATTCTTGTTGTATCAAGCGCTCATCGGGACGGTCCTCGTTTTCTCCGAGATTTGAATTGGCTTAATTGTCCTATAGTTATAGTTATCATGGTGCCACCCCTCGTCAGTCTGGTGAAGCCTTGTTCTATCTTTCCCCCCATCACTACAGCTTCCCATTTAGTCCCCACATCCAGGCATTTCACTATGTTTTCCCCACTCGCCATCGATGTCGGGGTCCCTGATGATGTTCAAAACTGGAACCGCCGGTTTTCGCAGAAAGCACCCTCTCACTGGGTCTATGCCAGACCGATACGGAAGTCTCAGCAAGATGACCGCGAGTATAAGCTGATCAGGCTCGATAATGGCTTGCAAGCTATGCTTGTGCATGATGCGAAAGCCGACAAGGCCGCTGCGAGCTTGGATGTTGCTGTCGGCCATTTACATGACCCTGTGAGTACCCTCCCGGTACCCTGAATCCACTTCCTCGTACCTACATGGGTTGTGTCAACTATGTGTTAAATAAGCATTGCTGACATATCGTGTTTGATAGGATGACATGCCAGGACTGGCACACTTCTGCGAGCATCTGTTGTTCATGGTGCTTTACGGTTCCAGACAAGTTATAACACATCTCTAAACGACATACTTTATCAGGGAACCGAACAATTCCCGAAGGAGAACGAGTACTCTGAGGTCCGCCCTCGCGACTTCCTTCGAGCCATTCTGACGATCTCGCAGTTCCTTTCCAGGAATAATGGCTCCTCGAACGCCTTCACCGCAACCACAAATACCAATTATTACTTCAACGTTGCGACATCTGCTCTCTCCGGAGCTCTTGAACGCTTCTCTGGTTTTTTCCACTCTCCTTTATTTGCTCCATCTGGTACCGTCCGCGAACTGAACGCAGTCGACTCTGAACACAAAAAGAACCATCAGAATGACATATGGCGTATCTATCAGGTCAATAAGCATCTCACAAAACCAGGCCATGTATGGAGCAAGTTTGGTAGCGGGAACAAACGCAGTCTGACAGACGCAGCCCGGAATTTGATAGGAAACACCCTCAAGAAGAAGTGTGTCAACGGCACTCCAAGCGTACTAGACAAAGGGTTTTCTCCTGTATCTTCGTCTCTCCCTTCACCATCATCTTCCATAAGCCTCGGTTCCGCTTCAAGTCTGGAGCCAGGTGACGATGGTGGTCCCATCGGTCGGGAGACCCGCCGTCGCCTTGTTGAGTGGTGGGGGAAGGAATACTGTGCTGGTCGCATGAGGTTATGCGTCATTGGCAAGGGTATGATCCAACATCCATATTCCCCTACCACTTCTCTAATGCATATCGGGTAGATCCTCTGGATCATTTGTCCGACCTGGTAGTCAATTTGTTCTCCCCCATACCCAATCGGGGTCAGATCCCTTTGCCGTCTATTCCCGATCATCCCTTTGGTCCTGACGAGAAAGGTGTAAGTTCAACACTTACATTGCGTCTCCATGACTGGCTTTAACTACTATGACGACAGACCTTCGTCTGCACCCAAACCATTATGGACTTCCATGCTATGGAAATATCTTTTCCGATAGACGAACAGACCCACCATTGGCGTTTCAAGCCAGGTAGTTACCTGGCGAATATCATTGGCCATGAAGGCGCCGGTTCGCTGCACTCATACTTGAAAGAGCGCGGCTGGGTCACGACGTTGAGCACTGGTGTCCAGGATTTGGCACGTGGCATGGCCACCTTCAAAATAACTCACTATCTGTCACAGAATGGATTCCGTGAGCCGATACTTGGCTTGCAGTTTTCCTTCGGTTGACAAGATTTTTTCCTAGAAAACTATCGAGAGGTTGCGATGGCTACATTCAAATACATCTCCATGTTACGATCAACCGATCTTTGCCCACCTCACCAGAAAGAAGTATCGACGCTCTCAAACATTCGATTCCGCTTTTCAGAGAAGCGGCGTCCCGACGATTATGCGGTCTGGGTGGCTGACAAACTCTCATGGCCTGTACCCCGCGAGCTCGTCATTGAAGCACCTCTTGTTGTTTCTGAATGGGACTCCGAGGGTATCGCACAAACTGAAGCATTTCGTATCCTTGAAGGATTGAGCGTGAAGAACAGTCGTACAGTGCTCATGGCGAAAAAAGAGGAATTCGAGAGGCTAATGGGGACTCAGCAATGGCAGACAGAGCCATGGTACGGGACCCAATATCGAGTCGAGAGACTAGAAGAAACCTTTGTTCAGGAGGTATATCAATCATTTTCTTGCGTTGTGGCTTTGGGCCTCATGCAAAATCTCTTACTCTCACATAGGCAGAAGGTCCAAACACGATCAGTGCCTTCCACCTTCCTCGGCCGAACGAGTTCATTCCTCAGCGATTGGATGTCGACAAGCAAGAGGTTACGGAAGTACGTCTCATCTGGTTTGTACCTATTCGGCCATTTCTAAACCCGAACACAAATTCTTACAGCCGCAGCCCCGTCCCCGTTTGATATATCAGAGTCCACGCACAACTCTTTGGCACAAGAAAGATGACCAGTTTTGGGTACCTAAGGCTCGCGTCGTCATTGAAATGCGTACGCCGGTTGCCAATGAATCTCCAATCGCCACTGTCTTGACCAGGTGCGTGAACGACACGAACTCTGAGACTTAAGCTAGCAACTGAACCTCGGTGTAGACTCTATACCGTACTTGTGACCGATGCTCTCAACGAGTACTCTTACGACGCGGACTTGGCAGGTTTGACCTACTCTTTTGAGGCGTCTTCGCTCGGGTTTTACGTCTCAATATCCGGGTACAACGATAAGATCCATGTTCTTCTCCGAGACGTACTAGGAAAAGCGAAGTCGATGGAGGTTCGTGCGGACAGGCTAGGGATTATGAAAGAAAAGGTGAACGACGTCTCACAAATCCCTTCAGGCACTTTATCGATGCGCTTGACTTCCTCACACAGATCAAACGCGATTGGGAGAACTTTTTCCTCGGCCAGAGCTATCAATTATCAGATTACTATGGACGATACCTCATGAACGAGAGGCAGTGGACCATCCTAGAGAAGTTACAAGTCCTCGGTTGTGAGTGCTTGACTTGGCAGCGTTGAGAAAGGATACCCAAACATTTCATTTACATTGTAGCTGTCACCCCAGCGCAAGTTCAACAGCACATGGGGGCATTGTTGGCACAACTTGAGTGTAGGATGCTTGTGGTTGGGAACATGTACAAGGACGAGGCTATTACCCTGGCTAAAATGACAGAGGAATTCACCCCAGCAAGTCCTCTCCCGGGCGTAGGCCCCACTGACCTTTCATTACGACTCCCAGAAGGTGCGTCTCGAGCTCGAGTAGCTGTTCCTTCGATGACCCGCAGTATTTATCAGGTTCCAATCATGTTTGGTCGTCCCCGGTGCCCAACCCCAATGAGCCCAACTCTGCTCTAACATACTACGTCCACTATGGATCAAAAACCGATCGTTCCACGCGCGTCACAGCAGCGTTACTTACCCAAATCCTCTCTGAGCCCGCTTTCGACATCCTTCGCACGAAAGAGCAACTAGGCTACATTGTTGGCGCGACCGTTTGGGCCGCGCCAGGTGACAACGAGGCAGGCCTGCGCATCGTCGTGCAGAGCGAACGCGGTCCCGTGTATTTGGAAGAGCGTGTGGAAGCATTCTTGGACCATATGAAGGGTGTCATTGAACGCATGACAGACGAACAGTTTGCGGAGCAAAAGAGTGGTCTTGAAAGGAAATGGCGGGAGATGGCGAAGAACCTCAGCGAGGAAGTCAACAAATTTTGGGCACAGATAGACTCGGGGTACCTAGATTTCTTGCGTCGTGAGCATCTCATTCTGCTATTGGGTTTCCTGGGTCATCCTCACATAACCCACAGCCATTGAAGACGCCGACTTTTTGGAGACCGTTAGCAAGCAAGATGTATTATCGCTGTTCCTCACTCGGGTCCATCCATCCTCCAAGACCCGATCCAAGCTATCGATCCATGCACAATCGCAGAAGTCGCGGCCGAGCCACGTCAGCCGTGCGGCCGCTGACGCTTTCGCCCAGATCGTGCTCGAGCATGGCACCCAGATCGAAGACGTCGACTGGAGCGCGTCGCTGTACGCGGGCGGAGAGCCATCCGAGCCCCAATTTTCAGCGTTTTGGAAGGATGCACTCGCGGGAGTTCCAACTGAAGTGTCTGACAAGATTTTCGCCGCGCTCCCTTACCTTATGGAGCGCTCTCCTGCCGAAAAGGATGCGCAGGGTTCGCTCAGGGAGGACGTCGTACACATCAAGGATCTACAGGAATTTAGGAAATCTCTCAAAGTGTCCGAGCCCCCAGAGCCACTAGTTGTTTGGAACGACTTGCCAACTTCGAAGTTGTGATTAAGGGTCGTCTTTTACCCTGCAATATCAACTGTACCGTAGGTGCTTGTAATAATGCTCTGTTTTAGACGACTTGTTGGAAATATATGCCCCTTTGCATGGATGCATCGTTAAGCTTGAAACAGTATTTATAGTGCCCAATAGCGAATCACGGCATCGATGTCCGATGGGTGCTATCCTTACCTTACCCCACATCCGAGTCGACCAGACCCACCTTTCGACCACTTCAAATATCTTCACCACAATTGAGCTCAAACCTTGTATATGTGCTCTAGTACCACTCAAGTTGTGATCGAAAAAAAGGCCTCTGTCACGCAGGCTTTATGGATGCCGTGTCGGAGCTTTAACCGGCAAACGCGATTACACGACGCATCTGCATCCATCGCGAACGCGCCGTGCTGAGTTTGAATTCGAGCCTTTTTTGGACTGTGACAGGGTGTGACTGGTCGAAAGGTGGGTCCAGTCGAGGTGTGGGGTAAGGATACAGTAGTAAGTTACTAGAAATACTAGGAATGCCGACTTCGTTGGTGGAGACCGGCAGAATGTCTCCAAATAAAAATATAGACTTAGACTTAGAGTCATTTCCCTAGCCCGGTAGTTCCGGAGGACTACAAGGATGAGGAAAGAGTACTAGTAGGAGAAAAAGAATAGTGAAAAATTGCAAAAGGGCGGTTCAGTGATAGTAGTAATTTGAAACGCTCCGTCGGAGTTTTCCGGCGAGTCTTCACAACGCTTTTCCCGAAGAGTTTACAGTAGACGAAACATACGAACACACCTTATTGCGCATCGATAGGGAGAAACGAGAATATGCCCGACGTCTCTTCCAATGTCTCACGATGTCCGTTCGCTCACTCTGCGCAGATTGGAGGCCATTGGTAGGGCTCATTCGAAAATCGACAACATCACGTGAGTCATGCGTGTCAAAATGAGGGCACACACAAAATCGCTATCACAACTTACAGGAATCAATTAAAAATTTGAGTGTAGAATCGAGTTAATGTGTTGTTATCAAGCCTGAATCCTGTGTCATGTGATGTTGTCGGTTGCGAATGAGCCCTACTGTACCTTAGACGCAGAAAAAGCGGTGTTGTCACGATGGAAATTAGGCTGGAACATGCAGACCGTCTGCATGTTCCAGCCTAATTTCCATCGTCAATGTTGACGGTTCCCAAATCGTGCAGTTTTTCCCACTTCTCCGTGAAAAAGTTCTTGACATCGGATCGCCTCGTTATCGCAGAAGACCATCTTTCATACTATCACGTTCTTACAGAGCGAGTGCATCTTTGCGCTTGCTAGCCTCAGTATCCTACTCCAACTTGACAACCAAATCGATAAATCTAGCATAGACCGCCTTCCCCTCGCCCCCTATGCTGCTCGATACTAGATCGACCATGCTAAGTTTAGGAACGTGTCATGCCACATTCAAGACACGATGGAGCGTCTCCTTGACCCGGAGAAGCCACATTTTGCGGCATGGGTCTGGCTATGTGACATAGACCACCATTGGGTGGAACCGATGTCTCAGACACACCCGACGCGGCCTGAGGCGGTTCTTCTGTATTACGCTACGTTGTGCGGTTGCTGTGGTCTTGGGGAGTAGTACTTCATTGCCACTCACCCACCGGGGAGAATGAACAGTACATGAAGTCCCATCCTATAAAGCTTGGGGTCTACAATGTCATCTTTCTTGCTGTCAAATATCATGGCCCAGAGAACGCGCGGATGCCACCCGGCCAAGAGTCGGTGATGATCCTGACCCTGGTTTGAGCCGGCGCGTTCGTCACGACAAGCGTCTAAATTAGCGTAATTACCTTTTTTAGGGCGTGACTGAGCATCGTCCAACTGTACTCTAACGCGGACAATTAATTAGGGCTGTACGCCGTTACCGTATCAACGGCTCAACGGTACCCGTATGACGGCTACCGTGGCCGTACCGTTGATGCCTGAAGCATCTGGTGAACGGTACGGGGTACGGGACGGGTTAACCCCGTAAGACACCCGTCATCATACGGCCGTCAACGGCATCATACGGTGTGTACGGCTATGACAGCAATACTGAAGTGGGCTCAATGGACTCGAATGAAGTTTCCGAGTGCGTGTGAGTCTGGAAGGGGAGGCTAAGACAGGAGAAGTCACAGTGGACAAGTCTAGAGTTGAGGCAAGCTCCACCGAATCATTCATTGAAGTCCATCACACAGCTCTTGGATGAGGGAGATTTCAGAATCAGTTGAATCAGTTGATGGCATTGAGGGGCAGGCAGCGCTGCGGTGCAGGCCACAGAATGTGGAGGAACACACGGGATTGGTGTCATGACTCATGGGTGCTCCGAACTCCGAAGCATCTCATTCCGAAATGTGCGTCTTCAACGGTCCAACCTTGCCTT
>QLOZ01006558.1:0-15841 GCA_003314065.1 Lactarius sp. MG50 | reverse complement strand
GGGCGCTCGGGGCTGTTGCGGTGCAGCGATGGATAAAGCGCTCGATGTCCACGCGTGTTTGGCCCCCCGAGGAGCGCTAGCCTTTGCCTTTTCCAGTCATCTGGACTCGCTACACAAACCGATTCCTGGCCCCCGGAAATCACACAGCTCGGGCGGGGGCCCCGGGGGTTCACCGGTTCAATTCCGATGCACTCGGCCCCGCCTGAGTCCCCTGACACCCACCACCAAAACCGATACCGAGCCACATGGCCCAGAAGAGTTCTCACGCGCCTAAAAGAGGTGTTCTGCCATTAATGACGTCATGACGTCACTCGGGACGGTCACGACAAAAGTGTTCAATCGCCCACTCTTTTGGAGCCCAATCTCACGCCGTCTTTCGCAACTTGTCAACAGAGTATACCCCGAATCCGTTTCTGCATATTACTTGCATCACATATTCTTGCATCACAACCATTGCCATATAGATACTATCCGCGACGCTGTTATCCTTTCCTTCTGCATCTCGGGTTCAATCATTCCTTCTTGGCGTTTCCTGTCCTTTCCCTCCACCAACATGCTCACTGGCACATGAAACTCACTGCTCCTTCCTGCCCTTCTCGTCCTGTGTATTGTGTTCTGTTTAGCGAGATGCCAGTGGCTTGACTATGGTCGTGGTTTGTTCTGCCTCCTGTATGCCGTTGTTATCTTTCACGCACACTACGACAACGCATATTCTGTACTGTTCTTTGAATGCAACCCAGCCCCACGTCCGCTGTCGCCCTACCTCTCAGGCCTCCTTTCCTTTTACCCCTCCGATACACACACCTCTTTTTTTTGCCATAAGTTTCTCTTTCTCCCTCATTCCCCCGGATCCTTTTCCATCCGAATCGCCACACAAGAAATACCCTTCGCTCGTCCTGTTTCCGTGCAATATCCTGTTCCGCTCGCGGGTACTTTTCCACTACTTGGTCCTCTCGGTCATTCCTCTCCAGCCCGGCCTCTCGCATTCCATACTTTCTGTACTTCCTTGGCGCCTTCTTCACTCGTCGATGTCCATTCCCGTCTGTCTCCCCCTTACATCGAGAGCATGGGCATCATTGCGCCCTGTGTTCTGTTTTTCCTTTTTTTTAGGACCTCGATACGTGTCACTCTTTCTCTGTTTTCTACCTGCGTACCTACGTGCCAACCTCTCTTCTTTCTCCTAAGGGTGTTTTAACCCCTCTCCCCATCTCCTAGACAGATTGCACAATGGACAAGGAAACCTAGGTGGGGGACCCAATCGCGTTCCTTCTGCGATTCAGACGCATGCACTTCACACGGCTTCCGGTGGGCCATATTCATCTCAATAATGCCAGTGATGCACGACAGTGTCAGTAAATTCACCTTCCTGGTAAGTTACCATGAGCCCACCATCTCCATCCCAGGTACACTGCAAGCGGTTTGCTCATTGATGATGGAGTAGACATGAAACGGACTAACAGAAAGGACGACAATTGCAGAGGTTGCTTCATCGAGACTGGGAACGAGAACAACAGTAGCCATCATCAGAAGTTTGGATGAGCGCCGCGCAACCGACTTGATCAACTAGGTAACAACATCACGGCTCTCTCCTGTGCCATAACGATAAACGGCTACACGAAACTCCACTTTCTGTGTACGTACATACTGTAACATTCACCATTACAAAACTACATAACGTTGCAACGGCACGCTGTTGTTCATGAATCACGGGTTAGTGACTCTGTGCTGTATGGATCGGCCTGACCAACTTAAATATGGGCTGGTCGTAGTGGGGCTTGAGGAAGAGGCAGGCATGGGTATCGCCGAACGAGTGTGGGCTGCATGGCAGCAGCGCGGGTAGAAGGCGAGTGAGTGTAGCGGGAGAGCTGCGGGCGTGAATGGGAGGAGCCGCGCAGCCTCGATTCAGTGCAAGGTGGAAGGGAGTACACCTGAATAGTTGTAAGTGTGGCGGTGGGCTCGGAAGAGCTCATAGGAGAGCCACGCAGCGACCGATGGAGCGTGCGGTGTGGGGTGGGTTAGGGGGTGCGCAGTCGGACATCTGTAGGCATGCACAAAGGGGCTACGCAGCTCGATGCTGCATGCGAAGAGTAGCGTTAGTAGCGAGTGTGGTGTAGCGCATCAGAGGGGTGCGCAGCCCGATGCAGCGCAAAGAGGAAGGAGTGAGGATGGCCCGTAGGGGCAGGCGTGGCAACGTGAGTGGGATGCACAGCTGGGCTGGGATGTGCAGTGGTAGTCCGGCACGAAGAGGCTATCGCAAACGCCAAACAGGTGCAGGGTAGGGCAAAGCATGGCACTGCATGACAGCAATCAAGGCGGTCGTGGGCGCCGCGGTGAAGCACTCTGTATTTGTCGCATACCCCTTTTGGGGCAACGCGGGCGCTTCTTCGAGCGTCTAGATGGATATGCTGGGCATAATAGTGCGAGTAGAGATAAGGCGACTTCAGCCAGCTCTACTTCCCATCCCCTCTGAGTCCGTCATAATCACACAAGCATATCAGCGAAGAATGGTGTGAGTAGTCTCACAAAGACACGAGAAAGCGAGTACTTGTGGCAAAGAAGGCAAGCAAGGAGACATTTGGGGGCTCAGCTAGGGTGATGAGGGAGGTGGAGTGACAAAACGAAACAAACCATTGCAACGCATCCGAGTCGCACACTGGCAGACGACTCACATAGCGACGCTAAATTCTCTTGTTCTCCTATATAGACTCGGGCACAATGCGACGCTGGCTTCAGAGGCGGAGCAGCTGTTATTCGTGAGGGGATAGGATGGTTTAAATTATGGCATTTGTACACCTTGCTACGTACCCAAGAGGCACGTAAATGGAACATTAAAAATGTGTGAGCCTGTCTGAAGTACGCATATGTCAGAAGAAAGAAGCTTCATCGGAATCATGTCATCGATAAAGGCCGAACGACGGGAGAAGAACAGAAGCAGTAAGGTGAATGTGGAATAGCCCTGTGTGGCAGGTATCCATGTATGTGCAAGGAGATGCAAGTGGAAGAAAACCTAGACAGAGCTTCAGAGACTTTCGTTAAGTACGATAATGGCTTACCTCCTGGCCCAAACGCTTAGACCGAACCCTTGCGCTTGCTCACTATCCGCTCGTGGCTAAGGACTTTCTTCAGCGCATCAACTGGCAGCAGTTTAGACCATCACTTCTTGTACTCCTGCTGAGTGGAGAACTGCAGCGGGCCTATCGGTGGTCTGTCAACATGTCCCTGGACCCCTTCCGTGTGCTGGGGCTCCCTCTCTGGGTTGCGGTGGTGGGATGCCGCGTGCGGTGTGGCATCTTGAGGCGCAGTATGCGCATCGGTGGTGCCTGTCCCTACTGATTAAGGCCGGAAGTACGGGGCCTTCCGGCGAGGAGGAGCGAGGATTATTGATTGTAGACATATAGATTATCTGAAAAGTTGTGGTTATCGCGGAGAAAAATGACGGATAAATGGGGGGACTTGCATGGGGAATGGGGAATGGCAGAAAACACTATTGGAAGAGGGGCGAAGTGAATCATGTCTGCGAAAAGGTGCACAGTAGACTCGGATATACTACTGAGCATTGGGATCGCATCGCAAACAGAACGAAACCGGAAGCTCGAAGCTTCTTTGCCGTAACCATCCCGGATCCAACAGAGCTGAGACCAGATGACCCCGCCTCAAAAAAACGTCGATGGACCTTCTCCCGCCCCTCTCTTCTGCAGCTCAGAGCAACAGAAATTACAGAATGTCATAGCACCTCGATGTGTTCTATTAATTTCTGGGTGAAATTATAGTAATAGCTATGTTATATGGAGGGCATGACTCGGCTCCGTAACCAAGTTACGGCGCCCCGGGACGGGCCGGCAAATAAGCCTCGAGGCTCGAGCTTACAGTGAGCCGACGCTCAGTAGTATATCTACTGGGCACCTTTCTTTTCGCAGACATGATTCACTTCACCCCTCTTCTTTCCAGTATTGTCTGCATTCCCCATTCCCCATGCAAGTCCCCCCATTTATCCGTCAATTTTCTCCGCGATAACCATAACTTTTCAGATAATCTACATGTCTACAACCAATAGACCGCGCTCCTCCTCGCCGGAAGGCCCCGCACTTCCGACCTTAATCAGTGGGGGGACAAGCACCACCGATGCGCATACTGCGCTTCAAGATGCCACACCGCACGCGGCATCCCACCACCGCAACCCAGAGAGGGAGCCCCAACACGCGGAAGGGGTCCAGGGACATGTTGACAGGCCACCGATAGGCCCGCCGCGGTTCTCTACTCAGCAGGAGTACAAGAGGTAGTGGTCTAAACTGCTGCCAGTGGATGCGCTGAAGAAAACCAAAATCTTTAGCCACGAGCGGATGGTGAGCAAGCGCAAGGGTCTGGTGTAGGCGTTTGGGCCAGGGGGTCCCTGTCGTTCGCCGGCCGTTTACTGTATTTCTTTCTTGTACATACTGTACTTCTATCGTAACTCATCCCCTTACAGATGTGCTTCTATAATTACACTTACTGACTCAAATCGTAGATCGGTGTTAGGTAAAGTTGTGTAAGGTTAGGGCTACGTATATGTATTTTTACGCCCAATTTGTGTTTTCATTACGGACTATTACCGATTATATACCCACTTTCGACCGACCACCCATTCTATGCCGACCTCTAGCACTGAGCATCTGCCGTGAAGAAAGAACACAGCAAATTAAAAGATAGCTGGACAAAGCGCTGGGCCGCTGGCAGTCACCGCGAGGCAAAAGAATTCACGTGATGGACAACTCCACCATGCCCTAAGCTCCCCCGGCGCTCCGCAAGCACAATCACACAGCTGAGGATTGACCACGTCTCTCTAAATAGCTACCTCACCCGTTTCTGCGGGGTCACAAACGCACAATTCCCAGCGTGCGGCAAGCCTAATGAAACAGTTGAGCATTTCTTCTTGCATTGACTGCCCTGGCTCAGGAGGGAGGGGCGAGCGCGCCCGAACCGAACCGAACCGGTACAGGCGTGGGACCGGGAGTGGAAGGTGTGGTTGGGACGAAGAGGCAGCCACGGGCGTCAAAAAGATGCATTCGAGGTGGCGGACGTAGACAAGCGTGGTACCGCACGTTAGTGATCAAGGTGGCCGCGAGCGCCGCTGAACAGGTGGGTGCGTGGCGGAGATCATAACGAAACACGCTGTATTTGTCACATGCCCTATTACGGCAGCGGCATGGGCGAGAGTCGGTGGAATGTCTTTGATACGCTGCGGGCTGGAAGTGAACAGAATGGACATTAAGCTAGATACACTGTTACATTGGGCAGTCCGAGTAGGCTGCCAGTGGTTCTAGTACGGCCATTATCCGATCGGGGTCTCTGTATAAATATAAACATAAAACAGGTAAGGAGATGATTCAATAAGAGTCTGACTGAAGCACGTGTGAGGTATCAGGGGCGTAAGCAAGTCGTCGGATACAGAAGTTCGACGTCGCAGCCGTTGTGGACAACTCGCGCATGATAGATATTGTGCCAGTGCACCGTGTTGTCGACATCTGTGATGGCCCGGAGACAACCAAATAGAGGACGAACTACAACACACCTGACCATGCACGGTAGGTAGAGTGGCCCCTGCTCTGGCGTAGGGATTCGATGGGGTGACGACAAGCGTACCGAAGACTGGAGACGCTGCGTATCCATGGCAGGGGTGTCGGGCTTGTCACGTCCACTGAAAAAGAAAGAAATTCAGAACGAAAAGTACAATCCATAGCGGTTGGTCGGTGGACGCGCTGGATAACATCGCAGACTTGTTGTAGGCATGATAGATGATACGACGGACATAGCAGGTGAAGGCGATGAAGGTGCGTCAGACAGGGGACGAGAGCCGCGGCGGGAGGCGGCCAAGCTGCAGGAATGAAGATAGTGCCTTGGACTTTGCAGACTCCGAATCCGCAGCAGGTGCAGATCCCTCGCTAGTGGGCAACAACTACCTCAGGCTCGCATGTGCAACTTGTGGTTCGCTAAGTGGCTTAGACTCTGGTCCCGGCTCGGGTGCATGCCCAGGTCCTGCAGCGGCCTTGGTCTCCTTAGTCGTGGCAGGGGCAGCTTCTTTCCATGGCTCTGCCTCCACGGGTGTCGCAACGACCTTCCTCTACCTGCGCAGGCGTGACCACCGGCGGTGGTCCTTCTGGTAGCAGACAGGACGATGGAACATGAGATGACGTACCGGGAGGATTTGGATGGGACGAATACCGATCGGCACGTTGGATACGTGCTCAAAGATAGGGGCCTAGACGGGCTGTCGCGCATGGTTATCTGAATGATGTGATGGGGTAAGTGGTGGGGTAGGATAGGGTCGGACGGTCTCTGGTGTCCCCAGGGTTCTGGAGCAAGCTGTGTTTCCCTCGTTAAGAGCAGTCCACCTGGAGAAGACGGGGGTTGAAAGTTGAAACAAACCTCGTCCGCGGCGGCGGCCCTCTCTGCCTCTTGCGAGCTTGGTGCGACCTGGGCAATGGCAGCCGGTGTGGCTTCAGGAGCTAGAGTTACGGCCCCCTTGACATTCTCGGCAAGAGTGAAGGTTTGGTCAGGTGCAGGTTCAATTGTAGGTGTGTGAGAGTCTTGTGCAGCATATCGATGGCAGGGTGGTATCGTGCGTTGTTTGCAGTGGTGCTGGCTTTGGGGGTGCTGCCGCACTGGACCAAAAACATGCTCGGCATCATTGACCATACTGTACTGAATCTGTCGGGGCAGTGCGATCTTGCCTTTCCCTCAAACCCATCCGACTCGTGAGGGGGCTGTATGCTGAAACTCCGCACTCATGGGAAAGACTGTGACCGGACATGGGGATGTGTATACCAGGTTCAGCTAGGTTAGGAAAATGGAAGCCAGTTTTAGCTTCTCCGATCATATCCAGTACGCCACTGTCAATTGGGTACAGACCCTATTATACCCTTTCGGTTTACGAGAGACAAGAGCCGAGGCGTCAAAGCGTCTAAATTTGCGCCGTAACGGAAAGTATCCAACACCCAACATTCTTCTCTCCACCCTACCCCACCCTAGCACTCTCCCTTCACCAGGCGAGTCTGACCTCTTTTTTTCTTTTACGCCTTTCTCCGCACAACCACTCATCTCCTAATCCCCCCCACCCTTCCCCGTGCCTTTGTTTGCACACAGGCTCTTCCTCTCTGCTCCTCCCACAAGCCCGATTCCGCTTTTTTGAAGACCCCATCTTTGTTCCAAGGAAAGACAGTCACGTACAACAACTTCGTCATCGACAATCACTGGATAATCAACCACGCTGGGCCATTGAGACTAGAGTACGATACGCATCAAGAACTCAAGTACACTGGTTGCCATGCCATCGTGCAGCTCCCTGGCACACCTGTGCTGGAGGCCTTCGGGGTGTGCGTCTCCAGTGAGATGTCGGTCATCCCCGCCCGCGAGCTACCCGCTCCAAAAGTGACATATTCCAAGGGATCCCTGCAAGTCAAAAATGAAAATGGGAGTTAGACACGGACGGAACCCCACTCAACGACACAAGCGACCCTAGACTCATTAGTTTCCTCGAAGAATTTGTCAGCAGGTGAGGAACAGTGGAATCGACCTGTCGCCTAGACCATCTACTATTCTACAGACGGACGAGCTTCTTCCTATTCACCAAGACCAGAAGCGGAGGACAGGCGTTATCACCTAAATTTTGCGGACCATCGAACTCTTCGGAGACATGGAAAACATCGATTTCATTCTTGTTCTTCTCCCGAGACAGGATGACTATCTCTACCCTGGCATTAAGCGCCTGTGCGCCGTGAAGTTCGGAGTACATTCACAACACCTCTGGCTCCGGAAGGCACTGAATCTTGAAGGACGAGAACAGTACCTTGCCAACGTTGCGCTCGAGTTGAACACCAAGCTTGGCGGTATTAATCACCTTGAGAAGGAACTAATGAGCTGGCTCACGGATACGTCCACGATCATGGTCGGCATTGACGCATCTCGGTTCAAAGAACGCCGAGGGCACCCCGTCAATTGTGGGCGTTGTTGCAAGTATCGACAGTGGTTCCCTGCGGGTCTTCGTCTCCAGAAGAGTAGGTGAGAGGTGAGTGATCCGCTGCGTGGATTGGATCGTCGACTGATTCGATTGTAGGTTATCAAAGGGACTATCCTTAGAGATATGATTGTGGAATGGCTGCAGGCATACTGCCGGCACTCGAACGTGTTACCTGAGCGCATGATTATCTTTCGCGATGGCGTATCCGAGGTATGACTCGTCTCTTAGAAACATTCATAATCGTATTGAGTTGCTAGTATCCTATAGGCGCGGGGTTCTCAAAGATGAATTGCCTCAAATCTTCGCAGCGTTCCGGATCATCGACCCCGAGAATCGCACAATACTGAGCATGATCGTCTGCGGCAAACGGCACAATGCGCGGTTCTTCCCGACTGACACCGCCTACACCGACAAGGACGACAATACGCGCCCGGGAATCGTCGTCGACAAGGGTGTGACGTTCGTGCTCGACTTTGACCTTTATCTCCAGGCATACGCGGGGCTCCTCGGCATGGTCAAGTCGACGCACTGCGTCGTGTTGTACGACGAGTCTGAGCTCGGGGCGGACGACTTGCAGCAGGGTGTACATCCGACAAGCTACCTCTACGCCCGCGCCATCAAGGTGATCACCCTCGTTGCCGACATTTTGTGCGAGCGCGCGCGCTACTAGATCCACGAGTTCCTCCTTGCTGAGGGGAACGGTAGCGGCGCAAGGCAGCGGAGGATCGGGTGTTCGAGGTCGCACAGTGTGCGTGGAGCGATGGGCTTCATCCCAATTCGAGGGACATGTTCTATCTTTGATTCGGCGCGTCGACGTTCCTATCCCTATTCTTTTCTTCCCGGTTTGCTAATGAGTCAGGGCTAGACCCTGGGCATGGGGAAGAAGCCACGATAATCCAGCAACGAACGGATCTGCATCCCACTCGCCTCTATGCTTATCGCCAAATCTACACCAGAACAAGCATACACCCCTTTGAGGTTAAAGCAGCAGTAGATACTGCAATTGACATCCCGGCACCGGCCATTGTGCAGGTTCTACTCTGCAAGAGGTGGAGAATGCTGTGGATTGCGTTGTTTTAATCCCGGTCTTGCCACGTTTTGCTTGATGATCACCAGCTTGCTCCAGAGTCCTGAGCTCCCCAAGAATTCGTCCCATCACCCCAGAGGTACGGTCCGCTCTTACACCACCATATTGCCCAAATAACCTCGTGCTGCAACCCGTCTAGATCCCCCATCCTGGGCTCACACCCAACTCACTCATCAATACCCTTCTCGGTACCCCGAAGGCTCCAGCATCTTGTCCACTACCACTCCACATCGGAGGGGGCCAGCGGAGGTCACACCCACGCCCACCGAGAAGTTACTCGGTGCACTCATGGATGATGAACCGCCAAGAGAAGCTGCCACCACTGCAGCTGAGAAAACTAGGGTCATTGTTGAGCTAGAGTCTGGAGCTCAACGCCGTGTCTGAGCCCACTACTCCAGTCGAACCTGGCGCTGCACCTGCCTCTGAGCCTGAGGTGGTTGTAGCCCTTGCTGGTGAGAAATCGCTGCCTTCCCGCGTCCCAAAAACTGAGGTGACTGCTATCCCTGCTAGTAAGGGGCCTGGGCATCCTCCTGTGCCAGCGCCTGCGTACACTGTCGTCGTCCCCGCCTCACATTGTGCATAAAATCTCACCCACCACCACCGACGCCCATACCAAGTGTGAGCTCCGCCAGCACCTCTACTGTTGTGCCAATGTCGTCCCGGAGGACCTTGTGCAGCTTTCGGCTGCTTACCAGACGAACAGGAGGAGGAACAGGTCACCAACGGAGATTCGCTATCAGCAGGGGCACCAGAAATGCTACGGTCTGCAGGAGAGAACAGGACGGGGTGGGTGTAGGAAGTATATGTCATGGGAAGATATGATCTGCTCATCAGCGGCAAATGATGCTGCGTTGCATCACGTGACAACACAGTGGGTTCACGTTGTGGACTTGTCACCTACATCATCGACTTTTGCTCCTCCGACTTTGATATAAAAAGGGGGAATGGCTGTGGAAACTTTGTATAAAGATTGGCGACCTCTGTCAAATAGATCATCCCCACTGGCATGTCTGGCTTGCTCATCATTCGTCTTCATCTCATCATGTCGACCCTGCATTTCTGCCTGTCGTTCCACTGCTCCGGACGCTGTCGCCCACGTCCGTCCCTAGCCCCTTACTTTCTTACTCTTGATAAGCGGCGTCGCTCACCTTTTGGCAACTCAACCCCTACCTGCGTTTCGTAACCTGTGATCTGAAATAAGACCGCTTCTTGGCGTGGTCGATGCATGTGAACCTCATAGTCCCTTCCCTGCTCTCCACACCATGTATCGTTCTGTTCTTTGATTACTTGACTGCGGTTTGTCTCTCATTTGGTATGCCGCCGGCATATTCTTGTCATCTTCTGCGTATACGGTAATACATTTCTTTACTTTCTTCTGACGTAGATCTGCGTTTACTGTCGCCGCTCCAACTTCTTGCTTCAACCCTCCGACGCTCTCTGCCTCTCTTTCATGAGTCCCGTTTCTACTCCCTCACCCTGACTGGTCCACCCTTCTGTAACGTTGTTCCGCCTGATGGGCTTTTCGGCTTTTCGACTATTCCATTTCTCCGCTCTGAATCACTTGTCCATGTATACGTTACATATTTTCCATGACCCGATACCTTCAAGGCCATTTCTTTCCAGGCTACCTCTTCCTGTACCCCTTACTTTCTCTGCGTTCTTGTCACCCTTTTCACTTGCCAATGACAGCTCCCCTCCAACTTCTATTTCCACTTTCGAACATGCTCAACACTCAGACTGTGTCAAGGGCCTCGGCATCATTGTGCTCTGCCCTTCTGTTCTCTCCTGCCTCTGATACATGTGCGTGCCCCATTTCTCAGGCTTCGACTGGTGCCCCTGCGCCAGTCTCCCTCCTGTATAAGGGTGTTCTACTCCTCGCCCCTAGATAGAACGTGCAACACGCACGTCGACAGATCTGCGGACAGGGATGCGCTAGTGTTCCTTGGCCACAAACACCTTGTATGACTCCCGCTGCCATCTTCCCCATGGCGGCACGCCACAGTGTCTGTTGCTATCAACTGCGTCGATGAGTACGCCTTCTAATTGTTACGAGCCCAACCCCCTCACTTCAAAGTGCGCAGCAGACAGCTTACTAACATTCTTTCTCGACAAGGTATGATTTAAAGAAAGGATGCTAGCTACAGAAGCCACTTCCCCCAAAGACCCGAAAATAACAACAAAATCACTGCAGCCATCACCAAAGCATTTAGAAAACCCATCCAAACAACGAGGTTGACGATGTATACAGGACGTTTCGCGAACGCCCCGACGATTCCGCGTAGTATTGTACATAGTAACGTATTCCCCTTGCGCCATAATGACGGACGACAACGAAAATTCTCTGCTAATTTCAAGTCAGTGTTGGTACATGAAATCCATCATTGGGACATCCTACAATGTCGTGATGACAGGCTCTGGTGGACAGATCAAGAGCTGGTGACAAATCTATGCGGTTGCATTACTTACCTGGACGGTTTCTCAAAATACCTATACCCAGCCCTTGGTCATTTTCATCTTTCTCTCGCGATTGACGATCTTCTTCAGCATGCCCAGCAGTCTGAACCCCTTGCGCTTCTGTGGAGTCGACACTGGCGGCTTAACAGGATGCTGTGGGACCTGCGTAGTAGGGCGCTCGGAGAATTTGGACACCATGGACCTTATGGATGAGGAGAGTAAGACTAGTGTGCGTAGACAATGCGGTGAATGAATAGTAAGATGGCCG
The DNA here is from genome assembly GCA_003314065.1 of Lactarius sp. MG50. Taxonomy (NCBI): domain Eukaryota; kingdom Fungi; phylum Basidiomycota; class Agaricomycetes; order Russulales; family Russulaceae; genus Lactarius; species Lactarius sp. MG50. The sequence continues at coordinate 4,039 of QLOZ01006558.1, read as the reverse complement.
GAAACCTGGTGGTTTGCAGGGAAGTGATTGCGAGTAAGCCAGGCGGAAAAAAGGCAGAGGGAGGAAAATTGCCTGAGGCGTTGTGCGAACGTGGGTGTTACTGTAGCGTTTGTACTGGTGTGTGGGCTGATTGTGAGATAGGGGTGGTGTGTAGTAAAGCTAACAGTACAGAAAAAATACGGGTGCTGCTGCTGCAGCCTGAGTGCCTTGTCAATTCACGCGACGAGGACGTCCTCTGCTTGGGTCAATTACCAAAAGGGGTGTTCTAACTATATATGACGTCACTCCGAGTCGGACACTTACTAATCGTCACTTCAGGTCCTTCCTCCCTTGACAAGTGTTGCTGCGTCGCCCACCCTTTTGGAGCTCAATCTCACCGTGACCCCGCCTTTCAACTGAGTATACCTGAATCCGTTTTGCATATTACCTGCATCCCAACCATTGCCATACGGATACTGTCTGCAACTCAGACGCTGTTGTCCTCTCCCTCTGCATCTCGGGTTCAATCATTCCTTAGCGTTTACTGTCCTTTCCTTCCACCAACATGCTCACATTAAATTCACTGCCTCCTTCCTGCCCTTCTCGTCCTGTGTCACTGTGTTCTTTTTAGTGAGATGGTTTGACTGTGATCGTAGTTTATTCTGCCTTCTGTATGCCATCGTTATCTTTCAGGCATATTGTGGTAACGCATGTTCTTTAAATGCAGCCTCACGTCCGCAGTCGCCCTACCTCTCAGGCCTCCTTTCCTTTTCCCCCTCCCACACACACCTCTTTTTTGCCACAAGGTACCTTTCTCCTTCTCCCTCATCCCCCCAGATCCTTTTCCATCGCCACACAAGAAATACCCTTCGCCCGTCCTGTTTCCATGCAATATCCTGTTCCACTCGCGGGTATTTTTCCACTACTCTGTTCTCTCACCGTCATTCCTCTCCAGCCCGGCCTCCCGCATTCTATACTTCCTGTACTTCCTTGGCGCCTTCTTCACTCGCTGCTGTCCCTTCCTGTCTGTCTCCCCCTTCCATCTTCGAACTTCCTCGGTAGATCAGACAGCATTGGGAGCATGGGCATTATTGCGCCTTGTGTTCTGTTTTTCCTTTCTTTTATGACCCCGATACGTGTGTCACTCTTTCTCTGTCTTCCTGTGTATCTAGCCTCTGGCGGGCCACCTCTCATTTCTCCTCAGGGTGTTCTAACTCCTCTCCCCACACCATCTGCTAGACAGATTGCAAGAGGACAAGGAACCCCAGATGGGGGACCCATTCCCTCTTCGGATCGGATGCATGCGCTTCCGGTGGGCCATATTCTTCTCGATAATAATGCAAAACAGTCACTAAATTCACCTTCCTGGTACCATGAGCCCACCATCTTCATCCCCAGGTGCACTGCAAGCGGTTTGCTCATTGGTGATGGAGTAGACATGAAACGGACTAACAGAAAGGACAACAATTGCAGAGGTCACTTTATCGAGACTGGGAATGCAACAACAAAGCAACAGTAGCCATCACCAGAGGTTCGGTTGAGCGCCGAGCAACGGACTTGGTCAATTAGGTAATAACATCGTCAATCCTAGCTTTCATCCTCCCGAACTGCACAGGACGAGGTAGCATAGCATTGTATCATTATAAAACTATGGCTCTCTCCTGCGCCATAATGACAAACGGCTACACAAATCTCCACTTTCGGCGTACGTGCATAACATTCACCATTACAAAACTATACAATGTTGCGATGGCACGCTGTTATCCAAGAATTATGCTAGTGACGCTGCGTCGTATGGATCAGCCTAACCAACTCAATAAGGACTGGTCATAGTGGGGCTTGAGGAAGAGGCAGACATGGGTATCGCTGAACGAGTGTGGGCTGCATGAGAGCAGTGCAGGAAGAAGGCGCGTGAGTGTGGCGGGAGAGCCACGGGCGTGAATGGGGGGAGCCACACAGCCTCGATTCAGCATAAGATGGAAGGGAGTGCACCTGAATACACTGTAGTTGCAAGCGTGGCAGTGGGCTCAGAAGAGCTCAGAGGAGAGCCACGCACTGCCGATGGAGCACGCGGGGTGGCGTGGGTCAGGGCGTGTGCGGTTGGACACCTGCAGGCGTGCACAGAGGGGCCACACAACTCGATGCTGCATGCGAAGAGTAGCATTAGTAGCGAGTGTGGTGTAGTGCATCAGAGGGGTGCTCAGCCTGATGCAGCGTGAAGTGGAAGGAGGGTGGATAGCCCGTAGGGGTGGGCGTGGCAACGTGAGTGGGATGCGCAGCTGAAATGTGCAGTGGTAGTGCTATCGCAAACGCCAAACAGGTGCGGGGTAGGCAGCGAACACAGGCAAAGCATGGCACTGCATGACAGCGACTAAAGGCAACGAGGTAGTGGGTGTGGTGAAGCTTTGTATTATTTGTCACATACCCTTTTTGGGCAACGCGGGCGCTTCATCGAGCATCTAGATCATAGATATAACTTAGATATAACTTAGATACACAGTAGATATGCCTTGAGGGTCATGTTAGTGCGAGTAGAGATAAGATAAGGCGACTTAGCCAGCTCTACTTGCCACCCCGTCAAAATCACACAAGCGTATCAGTGAAGAGTGGTGTGACTAGTCTCACAAAGACACGAGAAAGCGAGTACTTGTGGCAAAGGAGGCAGGCAAGGAGATGTTTGGGGGCTGCAACCCATTGCAACGCGTCGCACACCAGCAGATGACTCACATAGCGACGTTCAACTCTCACCAATACATCACTTGTTCTCCTACCTAAACTCAGACACAACGTGATGCCGGCTTCAGAGCCAGGGCAGCTGTTGTTCATGAGGCAAAATGGATAGAAAGGACAGTTTCAAAATGGACAAATTGTGGCATTTGTACACCTTGCTACGTATCCAAGAGGCACGTAAATGGAACATTAAAAAAGTGTGAGCCTGTCTGAAGTACGCATAATTCAGAAGAAAGAAGCTTCATTGGGATGTCATCAATAAACGGCCGAACGACGGGAGAAGAAAGGAAGCAGTAAGGTGAATGTGGAATAGCCCTGTGTTGCAGGTATGCATATATGTCACAGTATGTGCAAGGAGATGCAAGTGGAAGAAGCCTGGATGAGCTTCAGAAACGTTTGTTAAGTACAATAATGGCTCACCTCCTGGCCCAAATACCTACAGCCGACCCTTGTGCTTGCTCTCCATGTGCTCGTGGCTAAAGAATTTCTTGAGCGCATCCAGCAGTTTGGACCACCACCTGTTGTACTTCTGCTGAGTCGAGAACTGCGGCAGGACCATCGGTGGCCTGTCAGCATGCTCCTGGACTCCTACCGTATGCTGGGGCTCCCTCTCCGGGTTGCGGTGGTAGGATGCCAAAGTGTTACGATGCTCGGGCTCGTGCGGTGTGACATTTCGAGGCGCAGTGTGCGCATCGATGGTGCCTGTCTCTCCACTGATTAAGGCTAGCAGATTCGAAAGTACGGGGCTTTCCAGAGAGGAGGAGCGAGGACTGTTATGTATAGACATGTAGTGCAGTCGGATACTCGGGAAGATTGTCTGAAAAGTTGTGGTTATCACGGGGATAAATGACGAATGAATGAGGGGACTTGCACGGGCAATGGGGGGAATCACTATTGGAAAGAAGAGGGGTAAAGTGGATCATACTATCTGTGAAAAGGTGCATAGATATACTACTGAACATCAGGTGTATGAGGAAATAGGCACTTTAGCTTTTTCACAAATGACTTTCGGGCTTTCACATTACATAAGGTGAAATTTTCACCTTACCTTACATAAGGAGCAACACTTGGCCATCGGCCATCCTTGGGCTGTCACTGCCGAGGACGAAATACAAGGTGCGCTGTTCTACATGAAATTTTCACCTTACGTAAGGTGAAAGCTCTGAAAGTCAATCACCCTGTAAGGTGAAGTTTTCACCCTCAGCAGTGACAGCCCAAGGATGGCCAAATGTTGCTCCTTACCTAAGGTAAGGTGAAAATTTCACCTTACATAATGTGAAAGCCCGAAAGCATCAGCAAAGTCCAACAAGTACTTACACAACTTATGTGA
>QLOZ01006554.1:0-26755 GCA_003314065.1 Lactarius sp. MG50 | reverse complement strand
ATCGGAGGGTTCACAAACGCCCTCGTCCAGTCAAGTTGATACTGAGCTCTCATCTTCTCACCCCTTGGTGTCACCCTCCTCGAGCCAGGCTTCTCTCAAACCGCCGCAGGCACCCCGCGACTCGCACAAACGTTCACGCGCAGAACCTTCCGCCACGGGAACGTCAAAGCCGAAAAGGCTCAAAGCGGGACAGTCGAAGCTCTCCTCTTACTTCAGCAAACCAAACGCCGCCGCACCGCCAAAAGCATCGCAACAAGCCGCATCGTCGTTAGAGATCATCGACCTCTGCGAGGACAGCGAGGAAGTGTCCGTCGAAGAGTCGCCATTGCCGACCTTCACGTCGGAAATACGCCCGCTCCCAGATACACCCTCGACGAGCCAGAGCCAGAGCCAGAGCCGGAGCCAGAGCCAGGAGAACGGAAACGGCGCGAGGAGCGCGCCGTCCTGGTCCGCACTCTTCACGCCCATACCGCCGCCGCTCTGCACCGTCCACCGCGAGCCGGCCAAGGAGTGGCGCGTGAACAAGCCCGGGCCGAACAAGGGCAAGACGTTCTATCTCTGCGCGCGCCCGGTCGGACCCGGGTACGACAAGGGCCGCAGCGAGAGGCTGCGCGAAGAGGTCGATCACCAGTACAAGTGCGATTTCTTCAAGTGGACGAGCGATGCTAGGCGCGAGGCCATGCGCGCCGGTGCTGCGGGCGCTGTAGGCAACGGAACCAAATCATGACGAGTGTGGAGCAGAGGGGAGAGGACGTCTGGGCTTTCGTATCGTTATAACCTGTATATAATATGTATGTTATCCATCGTCATTGAAGTCAACCCTGGGCCGGGCTGGGGAAGGGGATAGTTGTCGTAAGTTACAGATGGGACATGCTCAGCTAGCGAAAGTGGTGGGTACAACAGACGAGGATAGGTTAAAGCTATGTCTGACAGAAAACAAAAGTCCATTGCGACAGATGTGGTGACAGTTTTTGAAAGCTGCAAAGTTCAGGAAGTACTCTTGACTTGTTTCTTTGCGGTCCCGATTTGTGTATTGTTGACCTGTAGCAAACCAGCATCAGCAGCGCGTTCGTTTTCACCCTCTAGAATTCACTTGCCTTGGTGGCGAAACGCAGCGAACAAAGTGACTCGTTGAGGTGAGCCGCCAGCGGCGAAAGATTCAAGAACATCTAGTCAGATATCAGGGCGCGCACACGCTCCTCGACGATGCGGGTCCACTCACCAACGTCTTGGAATTGCCGCTTAGTGAGTTTTGCAATAGGTATGTCAACTATTGCACAGAATCAACGCCCCATCCAAACGTACACGCCAATCCTTTTTACCTTTGAATTCCGATATGGTATGTGCTTGTCGCTCTTCTCGCTCTTCTCTCCCAGAGCCGCAATGACATCTCCCAGCGCGCTCAGGCTCTTGTTGATATTCTGCGTCTCTTTTAGCCTCTCCTTGTCCTTACCCGCGCCACTTGCGTTCAGCCGCTCGCTGCCGGCAAGGTCGACCAGGTTCAGCGCGCCCTGGCACGCCTGGCCCGTATGCGTGTTGGTGCCGCGAATACGCAGAGTAAAGACAGAGTGTGAGCGCGATGAGCGTTCATTCATGAGCGTCGCCGCAACCGTGCGCCGCGAGTTCGCCAGGGTAAGGAGAGAGCGAACCTGGGCGGCTGAGCGGAGTTGCTGCACTACGACATCTGTGACACGCGTTGAACCTTTCTCGTGCTTGATCTCGTGTTTTTTCTTGTCAAATTCGCCCTTTCCGAGTAGGTCGTTGATAGTTTCGTTGTACTGCGTTGCGCCATGAGATACCGGACCTGGAGGATGATGAACTACATACGATCTCAAGGAACTGGCCTTCGAGGGTATATTCCCACCCCTTGCTCTTCAGTTCCTCAGTAACTTGGAACACTTGTTCTACAGCGCGGGGTATCATACCCACGGTCTCGTTTGTCTGTACCACAGCATTTACGGTTGGCGTCTTGGTAGCACTTTAGAAAGGTACTCACGGAACCTCCTTCCATTGTAAAAGACTTTCCAGATCCAGTCTGGCCATAGGCAAAAATACAGACATTATAGCCATCGGTGCAGCTCTGTGCCAGCTGTGATATCTCCTCGAAGACCTCTTCTTGTGTGCATTGAGGTTCGAATACCTAAAGCGTGAAGGTTAGCGTTGGTATCCCACACAAGAGAGGAAGGGGGCATTACTCGATCGAAGTTGAAGTTCCAAACTTCTTTCCGCTCCTGGCCCGTTGCGCTCTCGCTCGTAGAGCTGAACATTATCTCCTGATGATCCCTCATGTCGGGGAAAGACATGTTGGCCAGTGCATCCTTCCGCGCTTTCTCGTCGTCCGTGCCCGAGAGATCCGATGACAGCAGTGGTCGCACGCGCGCAAAGACGCGAATATTGCCCTTGAGCTCCTGCACCATATTGTGCAGCCGTCGGCGCACCATCTCCGCCTCGCGTGCCTCCGCCTCGAGTTCATCGATGCGGCGTCGCGCCTCTTCGAAGTCATGCCGGAGTGTCGACACCGTCTCGGCGGTTCCGTCGTTCGCCGCACGAAGAGCGGCAAGCTGTGCTTGCAGAGCGGAGTTCTGTGACCGCAGGGAGGTCTGCGCGGCGCCCTGCTGAGCGAGCGCTTCTTTGAGCGATGCGCTGGTTTTGCGCTCCCGGTCGAGGTCCTCGCGCGTAGCAGTGAGATCAACACGGGCGTCGTCGAGTTCACGTTCGCGGCGATGCGCGTCTGCCTCGAGCTCGATGAGCTCACGGGCATGCCATTTGCGCAGGGCCTCTAGCTCATCCGTTTGGGATATCAGCTCACGCCTGTGACTGAGTTCCTGCGTGCGCGCGGAGGCCAGGTCGCGAGTGCGGGTGAGTTGTTCTGCCTGCAAAGCTGCGACCTTCGTACGCTCCGCATCCATGTCCGCCGCTAGGTTCGCATTTTCGGCTATCCGTGAGCTCACGATCGATCGCGGCTGGCTCTGTAATGTCTGGAACCGGAAATCATCTCCACCGATACCGCTGAAAGTCGTTCTTTGCGGGCCAGATAATGTCCGCACTCCGGCGCGAGGGACAGCTGTTGGCTGGGAGATGTAGCGAGGAGCAGCTGATCTCGGCGGAGCGCTAGTTGCACGAGTCGGACGCGTGGTGATGGTGGTGGGCGGGGGGCCCGACAAAACGGGAGGACGTGGCTTGGTAAGAGGTGGGGGTCCAATTCCCAGGTTGCGAGTACTGCCAACGTTAACAGCAGCCATATTTTGTCTAAGAGGTCGTGTCGGTCGCCCAGTGCCTGCCTCAGCAATGGTGGGCAGTTTGGATGGCTGGTAGGACTCATGGTCGTCGTCACTGAGAAGTTTGCGTTTGAGAGACGTGGCAGCAGGAAGAGACGTCAAAAATGAGGCTGGCATGGTACTCGAGGATAGAGTTGAGCCTTTGGCTTGAGGATTAACGGCCTTGATGGCACTCGGCCTCTTGAGCAAGGCGTCGTTCGCGTCGGCGTCGGTGGTGGCGGCTCAGTTCGCGACGCGTCAGTCACGTGATTATTAAACGTGCTCAATGCGACGTAATACCCTAATACTAAGTCCCTACTACGTCTGAAGTGTGGAGAGCAACCCTTTCCAAACAAAGTCCCGTGGATTCCCTCCAGATTCCGTGTATTTTGCTAAGAAAAGTTCGTCATTCGCCGCTGAAGGGCGGTCAATATCATTTCGGCCCAAGCAACACATGGACTCACGAGAATGGAATGACTTATTCTTATTCCAGACTTCGAATAGTGACGCTGCCTCATTTACATTCAGCTTTTCAGGGACCTTCAAGATTTGAATGCCTCTCGTGAAGGTTGTAATCTCGGGCGCGACTTTGAGATATGGCGATGGTTGGAGCCATGGCTGCAAGCCCAAAGCGTGACGGAGCTCTTGCGAGAGACCATAAGTTTTGTCCGAGAGTGACAACGCTCCAACAACGGCACCGCGTGCCTTTTTTGATGTTTAGTTTGCTTGAATAGCATGAACAAGGCTATAGCTTACAAACTCCTTTCGACCACTCGCGTATTCAAGAATGAGGCGAGGCATGGACAAATGCCACGCGCGGATAGTTTGAAACTGTGGCGTCTTGTACGCTGTCCTTGTGAAAAAGGCTTGGAAGTCGTCGATGGCGAGTAGGACGGGTATTCTGAATCGCATTCCTGATCCTCTTCTCGTAAAATGAACGCGATAATGAACTTACTTTGTCTGCTTTCCAAGCGCTTCCAGCAGCGCCGCCAAAACAGTAGGTGCGGAGATCAGATCTTTGAGTCCAACATCGATCAAGGTGAGAAGAGGAGTGCCCTGAGGCAGCGATAAACCATCGTCCAAGTCAATTTTGTCCTCCGCAGCCAGTGAACTGAGAGCATGCTGATTTACGGTGCGAAAGCGCTGAAGTGTTTGTTGAGCAAAGACGGGTTGGAGATACGTTTGCGTGCGCAAGTCGTATGAATATGGCGTGGATGAATTCACGAGGTTGATAGCTGAAGGACCATTGGCGCATTTGGTTCACGCACAACCAACTAGACGTACCACGTGGGATGTACATAACTAACCAGCCTGCGGATGCGGCGTACTCCACCCCTTGTATTAGCAGGAAGCTCTTGCCACTACCCGCAGAACCAGCTATGAGAGGCGTCAGTTACACGCACAGGAAACCCGGGCGACGGAACGGAACCAACACAAGACAATCCTGCTTTTCTGGCTCGACTCTTGGCTCGCAGCTTGTAGCCGATCCACCAGTTTTATTGTCACGTCACGCACAACCGACGCAGCCTTCGACAGAATACGGAACTGTACGAAAGGGTTCATATTCAGAAAGGGATAGCATAGGATGACGCTCACATCCAAGAGTACATTCCGTGGGACTCCAAAGACTCGAACTGCGTCATTCTCTGGCAATGGGAAAGCCATAGCCTTTCCTAAGTTCCCTTCCGTAAGGTCCTCCTGCATAATTCCAATCAGAAAGGTCCACACATAGCGGCGACGGTTGTTCACGAACGGCATTGAAGTCAGGTAGAACAAGCTCATCTAGACGCTGGCTTTGAAATAACTCGTGCTTGAGTTGGCCAGTAGGGAGTGGTACGAAGGCCTTTGTCAGGGTGGATAGAGTCAGTATCACATCCCACCGCCGATAAAACAACAACGCACCCCAGGAGACTTGTTACTCCGCATAGCCTCCAGACGTTGCTGTTTCTTGGCCTGCTTTTGGCTTTTGGCTCCTTTAAATCCCTGGGCTGAGCGAGTTCCCGATTTCATATACAGGAACGGGAGGACAGTGCTAGCCAAAGCACTTACCATGCTGCTTTACGGAGGTGCCCTTTCCCTGGGCTGCATAGGAGCGCGCCTGCAGAGATGTTCCGGCCTCTCGAAAAGTATTAAGTGACGCGCGCGACCGCGTGGCCGCGGTGAGGAAGGACATGGACGGGCTGGTCGCTGAGATGCAGCGGGACCACGTGGCTCTCTTTGCTTTGACAGCGGCGCGTCCACGTGACAACTAGCGCGCATCTACAACGGTGAATTCAAAGCGGTGATCAACGCGTCCTTGGAATCTCCTTCCGTCGTCGCCGGCAATGACGCAGCTTGAACGACAGCCCCGCTCAGGTCTTGCCACCGTCAAGCGTGAATTTTCTTTCAACGAAACAATGGAACTCTCTCCCGTTTCCGCGCCTACTGCCACGGCCACCAAGCGGAGCACGCTCTCGGACTCTCTTAGGAAGGCCATTCAGGATGGCGTTGCCAGTCGCGAAGCTGAGAGGGCCGCTCTTGCTTCGTCATCACTGAGTATTTTCTCCCAAAAGCGCTCTCTTCCGCTTGATGCAGCTCCACCCGCCAAGAAGCGCCAGCTTCCCAGCTCATGGAGCGACATTGAGTCGCCTTCGGCAACGTTCCCCCACGCGTCGTCTCAGCCCTCGGTATGCCCTAGATCACGTTCCTTCGTGACTAGTTCTCTCCCAATCGATCTGTCGTCTGATGATCCTTCTTCCAAGCTGAAACCTGCCCGACGACCCGCTGAAATATCATTGAGCCACGAACAGAAACTGATTCTTGAGCTGGTAATGCAGCAGAAAAACGTTTTTTACACTGGAAGTGCAGGTGCGTCGTCCCTTCCCTTGGTGCCAAGGCTCCTACATACTGTTTGCCAATGCTATCATCGACGGCTCTTTGTTACAACTCAAAATGATGTAGTGTGCCCAGCTCAGGATGCTGGTCTTTGAGCGCCTTTCTTTTAGCATATATGCGCCCGCGTTCTAATTTAGGGGAATGCTGACCTGTGTCTAGGAACGGGAAAGTCTGTTCTTCTACGCGAGATTATTAAAGCCCTGCATAAAAAATATGTAAAGACTGCTGATGCAGTTGCGGTAACTGCTTCTACCGGTATGCTTCTCGATTTTCTCCATCCCTGCAGTCCTAAGACGTTCATATAGGCATCGCTGCTTGTAACATTGGCGGCGTGACAGTCCACTCGTTTGCTGGTATTGGCCTCGGCGTAGAGGATGTCGAAACGCTCGTTGATAAGATCAGGAAGAACCGGAAAGCTAGCTCGAGATGGTGTCGAACTCAAGTCCTTATCATCGACGAAGGTTAGTGTGTCACTTTTTGTACAACCCAAAGGTGACAGCCCCTCAGTCTCGATGGTTGACGGTGAACTTTTTGACAAACTGGATAAGATCGGCAGTAAGATCAGGCATAAGCATGATGAACCCTTTGGAGGCATCCAGGTAGATCTGGGTTGTCGGTGTCCTTTGATGTCCCTTCGGCTTAACGCAGTTATGTAGCTCGTCGTCACTGGCGATTTCTTCCAGCTACCCCCGGTCAGCAAAGGAAATAAGCCAATGCGCTTCGCCTTTGAAGCCGACGCTTGGAAGCAGGCAATCCAAAGGGCATTCAAGCTCACGAAGGTCTTTCGACAAAAGGACGAGGGTACGAATTCGGGTTTCACAGGGCTCCAGCTTGATTGATTCAAATGGATCTAGAGTTCGTCAAGATGTTGAATGAAATGCGCTATGGGACATTGTCTCGAGAATCGATTATGAGATTCCAGCAATTGTCAAGAGAAATCAAATATGAAGACGGCATCGGGCCAACTGAGCTGTGAGCAAGCGTCTCGTATCGACGTGGATCCCATCCCTGAACACGCTACAGTTTCCCGCGCCGTCACGACGTAGATCATTCCAACAACCTGCGTATGAGCCGCCTCCGCGGCGAGAGCCGAACGTATCGTGCTAAGGATGGCGGACTAGCCACTGGTGATCAACGGCAAAGGCTCCTCGAGAATTTTATGGCCCAAGAAGTCTTACATTTGACTGTCGGTGCCCAAGTCATGCTCATTAAGAATATTGATGAGACGCTCGTCAACGGAAGCATGGGCATGGTCGTCGCATTCAAGGAGCCAGGCGTGTTTGGTGGGGATGACGACTCAGACTCTTTACGGGATGAGCCCCAAAAGGTGGGGATTGTCAAAGCGCTAGCGCTCGATGAGGGGAGAAGGAAGAGGCCAGTGGTCGACTTCAACGTTCCTGGGGGCGGGATACGTCAGGTAATGCTCGAACCAGAGACGTGGAAAGTAGAACTACCGAATGGTGACATTCAGGCGTCACGAACCCAGGTACGCTTCTACGGCCTTTGTACCCATTCGTTACATATTCGCCGTGCCATTGCAGTATCCTCTTATCCTGTCGTGGGCGATGTCGATACACAAGTCTCAAGGTCAGACACTGGAGAGGGTAAAGGTAGACCTCGCGAAGGTCTTCGAGAAAGGCACGACCCTTCTTTTTCTGTTCCTTTTACTTGAGTTAACAAACCCGATCAGGCCAAGCCTACGTAGCTCTTTCCCGTGCTACATCTCTTGAAGGTTTGCAAGTCCTGAACTTTAGCCCCAGCAAGGCAAGAATGTTGATAAGTGTCCTCTGCATTCTGCTCATCGTCACACCCAGGTCTTTGTGCACGAAAAAGTGAAGGCTTGGAGCGCAAGTTTAGAGACGCTTACTATCTCGGTTGAAGATGCAGATGACGATATCATCGAGCTTTGACACTATGATTAGATTTCTTATGCTTCACTCTGTTTTCACACCTTACCACAGCTCCTCGGGCCTGTCATAATACCACACATACGTACGCATTGTTATCAGCGATTCTGCACCCCTGTAATCATATATCTCATCTGCAATATCTAAATCCCCCTGGCCACATGTACGGCACGGCAGCTAGATCGTTTCATATCCATCATTTGTCGTTACGGCGCCTGCTGTTAACACCCTCAGCACATCTAATACTCCTAAGAGTATTCAGATATTCAGAACTTCCCATCTCTTGGTCCGACACGACCGAAGAGATGTCTGCGGCAGAAACTAGGATAATAAAAGCCCGTTTAGACCCTGTGAGGCGGGCGCGGATCAAATGTCACGGGCCCGACATAAGACTTGCATATGTATGTGTGTATGCGCTGACGTTCAATGAGCTGGGTTCTAACCCCAAACGGTTTCCGGTTTTCAAGTGCACCCATCTACCTTCGAACTGATCAAAATGTTTTGTGCTCTCAGGGAGACCGACTGAACGCACTGAGCATCTTCAAAGGAATCGGCGATAAATCCTGTGCATCATTCACCTTGGGCGAACTGACTCGAACGCGCCCCTCACCATACTAGGTGTAATCTCACCCATCGTTTGATGGTTCCTTTGGGACAAAATGAAAGAGACCGTGTCGTCATTGCTACCATTATAATTGAGTACAAGTATTCTTTACACAGCTCCAGCCTGAATATCCTCAATGCGTCCTATCCATTCCATCACTTTCGCTTGACTAGCTTCTCGTTCTCTCTCCTCCTCCTCCTCCTGTTGCCGTTGAGAACTCGCGGTCCAATCTTCGAGCGAAACCCCTGAATGTATCATCAGGGCGAAATTCATCTCGTCCATTGGGTCAAGCCACATCCCATCGCGGTCGTCATCAGGTTCAATGCCTGGGTCAGTGGGGGACCGCTGCGGCCTTAGCGTAAGCTGGTAATTGTTTATGAAGTACGTTTGAAGCTTTTCGTGCACACGCTGGTTGCTTTTCCAAAGCTGATATGCAGCAGCGCCGTACATGAAATCCAGGATGATTGGTGGTGGGAGCAGCTCTTCTGCACTGGCGAGATGGGCATCGAAATTGGGGACCGGGGCAAGGCTCAAATCCTCCACCAGGTGCTGCATTGTAATACGCGATGGCAGGGATGCACTGGCAACGTAGCCCTCTCTTGGGATGTCATCACGGCCAAGCACAAAGTTTGGGGTCTAGGAACCGAGCTTAGGGAGACATCTCAATGGATGCGAATTTTGTCACGTACTTTTAGAAAGGCTATCTTGCCATGACCTAAGTAAGAGTGTAGGTCCTTCCTAACTAATACACCATTTCGTACATCATCGATGCTGGAAATTGAAATATCAATTTCTGGTGCGTAGTACAGGTCGCGGCGGGATTGGAAAATTAGCTGGATATACTGGATGAGGATGAGGATGAGGATGAGGATGGGGATGGGAACTACTTGACATAGTCAGGAACGCACCGCGTCGCCTTTGCCTTTTGAGATGATGTGTGCCGTATCGCATTGATCCGGGTCAGCTCCCGTTATGATACAGGAACCATCCCGCACCATCACGTGTTTACGAAAACCTGGTGCACACCGTGCTTTCGTGGTCAGTGTGATTCTATCATCCAGTGCCTGGTAATCGATGAACCGGGGCATGTCTGCAAAGACATGTGAAGGCGGCAAAGCAAAGAAAGGGTCTCACGGTCTCACCATAGGGTGTGTAGTAGTACACATCGCTTATATTAACAAATGTAGTGTCATCTTCGACAGCTTGTCCATGGAGTGTCGCAGAGAGCACTCCATGTGCTCCACAAATAGCGAACATGACATATTTGAGCCATTTGTGTGGCGAAAGGGAAAGTCTCTGTATCTCTTTTTTGGGAATACACAGAAAGGGGGTTGGACCAACACTGTCACGAAGGTTGAGAAAGATATTGACTTTGTCCATCGGTACAACTTGAAGTCGTGAAAGTAGAATAGAGAGAGAGAGGACAGGGGTAGTGCTGCCATGGTTTGGATGTCAGGGGTCAGCCCGGCCCAGGAGCGCTCCCTCTCACATTCCACGCGTTTTTCCCTCATCTGACTATCCTGCACAGGCAAGGGCGCCCAGACACTGCCTAGTATGCCGAAAGTCAGCGAATACGATGTGACCTTCTGCACCAATATCGTGATTGTAGGGCTGTTCTTCGACTTGCACATATCATGTGATGGTGCATCTTCCACCTAGTGACGGCCCGGGTGACATCATGCCACGTGAACAGTCCAGGCGAAAGGATTATACGGTCACTCTAGGTGGCATGGCGGGACGAGCTCAAGAAAAGCAACGTATGCAAGAACGGGTGCGTGTATATCTCGTCCCACCCCTCCCTCTCCTCCAACCAGACCGTGACGTGTCCATCCTTACCACCTTCCTCTCGTGCGCTCGTGCCAGTGCTAGCCGAGAAAGTCGACGCGATGGTCACCTCGCACCAAGAGGCGCTTGACTTGGTTGTCGAAATCGTCATCTCCGCCCAGCTCCTCATCTCGCGCACCACCGGGCGTCTCATCCGCCCTCCCAGTGGATGCACACACCACAGGGAATTCAAGTATATCCAACTGTGACAAGCAGCCAACTCAACTCGGATTAGCCATACTATTTACCCCTCGACCATGTCGACAACTTCTGGGAAAATATGACAATCTGTGATACCCACCCCAGGTAAGACGATTGACATACCTATTCCTGGGCGCTTACATTCTGCCTCTCAGCAAGCCGGCTTTCCGATGTAAGATACAGTTTCCATGTCCCATGCCTTCGCCGATGCAATCAAGGCAAATGATCCCGCTCTACACAGGACTGGCCACATTAGCGAACCGGGAAATCTATCTCCAAAGGGGCCGCTCTCTTTTCTTTCACACTCCGGGCACCGTTCTGTTGCAGGAAGACCATCCTCGGCTGCATCCTCTTCAAATGCTGGGGCTACCCCAGCATGACCTATTTCGATGCCTCGCACCAGAACTCCTTCGAATCGCCCACCTAGTTGTCAGTCTGGTACTTTATTACGAAGCTCCAGCCGCGTGGGCAAGTCATTCGAAGTCGGGGACAATATCAGGATTGAGAGCCTCAGATTTAAAGGGACCCTCCAATACCTGGGAGAGATTGAAGAGAAGACAGGTCAGTGGTCTGGCGTAGAGCTTAGTGGTGGGTTTGCGGGGAAGGGCAAGAACGACGGAAGTGCCGATGGGTGAGTTGCATACATATGGAACTCTGTCTCTCCCGCCTTTCACAACCCATCGTCGTTACATCGAGCATCACCTCCACTTCCGTGGGTCAATGGCAAGTTGCTCTCAGTCTCCGGCTGTCGAGTCATTTCCTCTTGATGCGTTGCTTTCGAAGTTTCCCTGTCATGAGTGCTGATGTTTCCCGTTGTTCAGAAACCTTATTTCGCATACCCGCGGAAGTGTGGTGTGTTTGTAACTGCTGCAAAGCTGTCTGCACCTACTGTAGGTGTTGGTGCCATGTCGCGTCCAGTGAAAGAGCCGGAGGGAGGGCACAAGGCAGCAATGGAGGAGCGCGAGATCCAGATCCAGAGGATGTGCAGACGCTTTCACTCAAGGAGGAAGGTAGTATCACTTCCTCCAGTTAGCGTAACTATTTTCAATCAGAAGGTGCTCGAGAGAAAGCAGGAATGTGCATTTTTCGGGGCCAAAATATTCTCTGCGCGTTATAATCCCTTATAATTTACAGTAATTTATAAACATTTATAAGGTAGTTAGGCCGGCTACACGACTCTCATTGTACCGTACTTATACAGTACGGTTAATGACAGAATTTCTGCTCTTCAATCGCTATGTCTGAACCCCTCTTTCTCGGGCTCGATCTTTCGACTCAGCAACTGAAGGCGCTCCTCATCACTGAGAAGGCAATTGTGGTACATGAACTAGCGGTAGGTTATGATAGGGACCTGCCCCGGTACGGGACGACGAATGGTACTATACATGGCCCAGGGGACGGTCAAGTCACGTCGCCAGTGGCGATGTGGGTTGAGGCACTCGATCTCATTCTGCAGCGCATGAAAGATGCAGATGTCGACTTCGCCCGGATCCGCGCCGTCTCTGGCGCAGGTCAGGTACGCTCACCATACGCGCCCATCTGATCTACGTGATTATTGAGTCCTCTCGCACAGCAACACGGTTCAATTTATTGGGCAAAAACAGGAGAGGATGCACTCGCTTCGCTGGACGCCTCAAAGTCGTTACTCTCGCAGCTCAATCCCCACGCCTTCTCTATCCATGACTCGCCCATTTGGCAAGACTCGTCCACGACACGAGAATGCCGTGAACTTGAGGAAATCATCGGTGGTCCTCAGGCGCTGGCAGACCTCACGGGCAGTCGCGCGTACGAACGTTTCACCGGGACACAGATCAAGAAGGTCCGCCATTTATGCCCACTTCCTCAACATAGATCTATCACGAAACCTATCCCTAGATCCGAAGGGAGAGACCCGATGAGTATGAGAGAACCTCCAGAATATCGCTCGTCTCTTCGTTCTTGCCTTCACTCTTTCTGGGCTTCGTCGCTCCCATCGAGGTTTCGGACGCAAGTGGCATGAACTTGATGGATGTTGCGTCCTGTAAATGGGATGAACGCCTTCTCCAAGCCTGTGGAGGACCTGAGCTCAAGGCAAAAATTGGTCCGGAGCCTGTGCCCGGCGGTACCGTTCTGGGTAGGGTTGCAAGTTGGTGGGTCGAGCGATGGGGTTTCCGCCCAGGTAGGTGGCATCAAAAGTTTCCGTGGAGGATGCAGCATTAACAGCTGTACTTCAGACTGCCTTGTTACCCCTTGCACTGGAGATAACCCTGCGACGATGGTGGCACTCTCGACTCCTGGGGACGCTGTTCTTTCGCTTGGGACCTCTACCACTTTCCTTCTCGCAATAGCTCCATCTGACACGCCTCCCGCTCGCTTTACTACGTCTCACCTCCTTGCGCACCCAACCACTGTCGGTGCTCACATTGCCATGCTATGTTATAAGAATGGTTCTTTAGCGCGCGAAAAGGTTCGCAACGAACACGCGAACGGAGACTGGGCTCACTTCAACGAACTGGTGGCAGCAACGCCCCCTGGAAACAATGGTTATTGGGGTCTCTACTTCCCACTTCCTGAGATTATTCCACCCAATGTCGTTGGCAACTTTTACTTCAAATCCAAAGATGACGTGACAGCACCGACCCCTGTCGAAACGCTGCCAGGCACAGCGCACCCGCGCGCGATTCTCGAGTCCCAACTGCTCTCTATTCGAGCACGCGTGGCGGCGATCCTGCAACAAGATGCACCACGTCTGCGCCGTCTTGTGCTGACGGGCGGTGCCTCGACGAACCCTACGATCCGCCAACTCTCTGCGGATCTGTTTGGCATCCCGACTTATGTTGCTGAGGATACATTTGAAGCTGCCGCCACAGGCGGCGCACTCCTCGCGCGGTACGCTTGGTGGCTGTCGAGTGGTGGAACTGCCGGATCGTTTGAGAAAATGCGCGCCAGTGACGCTGAGCGGATGAAGCTGGTTGCGGAGCCTAATGAAGAGATCACGAAGGTATATGATAGCTTGGTCGAAGCATACACGCTTTGTGAGAATTTTGTAGTAGAAACGAGAAAGTAGGATAATTCAGCCAAAAAAAGTGAAGTTAACAGCCCGTCTTGGGTGGTGGCCAAGTTTGGTCAAGTATCCAACGCAATTGTACCACCCATTTAGGTACTTTCACATTGACTCCCCTTAAAGGGTCCGCCCGTGTAGTTACCTCCTGGCACAATAACCGAAATGGTTGAGGATACGAGCACGTCTATATCAAGCCCTGTCAAAAGTTGCTGCGATGAGGAGATGTCACAGGGCAGCCCCAAACGCGTCAAACTAGACCCCCAATCAACTACAGGCGCTAGCCCTCCAAATTTGAGTACAGACGCCCTCCGGAGCAACAGGAAGTCCCGCAAGCGACGCGACACAGCTGGATACCCGAAGTCTCGTCAAGGAAAGGAGAAGGACAACAAGAATGTGGGGCGGCGATGCGGAGATCGTCCAGAGAGGCACGAAACCGGCACAGATGCTTCTACGGGTGACCTTCAAGACGTGCCAGACAAGGCCCCTCGTCTGCCAAAACGTCAGTCTGCTATCCTCCTCGGTTTTTGTGGGACGGGGTGTGCGGGTATGCAGATGTGAGTGTCGTACGCTATCTCTTGTCTCACAAACACCACTCTGATGGTGCTTCTGCAGTCAGCCAGACGCGCGCACGATAGAAGGTGTGCTATTTGACGCGCTCGTGCGAGTCGGCGCAGTGTCATCAGATAATGCGGATGATCCCACGAAAGTTAGCCTTGGGCGTGCGGCTCGTACGGACGCGGGCGTACATGCAACGGGAAACCTCGTATCTCTCAAGTTGATCACTCAGATTCCAGGCGTCTCAGACCTAGTCGTCGCAATCAACGAGCTACTGCCCCCTGAGATCCGCGTTTGGGGCATCATCCGTGTGCAAAACTCATTTAACGCACGAACGTACGCGTGTCTTTCTCCGCATCCAGACAGTATGTTCACACATATCGAGGACTCGTAGATCCTGTGATAGCCGCAAATACACGTACTTCTTTCCATCCTACCTCCTCATTCCGCCAAAGCCTGGCAGTGGACTATACGAAACATTCCGCCGCCAGGCAGCCTCATCGTCGGGTAGCTCATCCAGTGCTTGCGCATTTCCTGATAGCATTCATCCTTTCTGGGCTGACTCTCCCCCCGAGTCATCAAAGGAAGACGATCTGCAAAGGAAGCGTCGATGGCGCACTGGCCCAGAGGCCGTCCAGAGATTACGGGAAATTGCGAACAAGTTCGAAGGCACTCGTAACTTCCACAACTTCACTGTAGGCCGCGAATTCAGTGACAGAAGTACTCAAAGGCATATGAAGAAGATCGAAGTGAGTCATTTTCTGAGAAGGGTGGCCGGGTCTCATAGAGGATTAGATTACCGACCCGGTTGTCTATGGTAGCACCGAGTGGATCAGTGTTATGTTCCATGGCCAGAGTTTTATGCTTCATCAGGTACATGGTCGTTCCAAGACATGGTTTCTCTGCTTACCCTCTCGACAGATCGTACGTTTGCGCAGCAAAACGCGTCGCCTTTACACTCATGTCGCTTTGTCCCACAGCGCAAAATGGTTTCTGCATTAGTATTATGCTGTCGCACCGGTACACCCCCGCAGATCATCGAAGAAGTGGGTTATGGTAAACGCTTCTAGGTATCGGTACAGGTCTGACACATTTACCCCAAGCTATACGGACCACGACAGGTTTTTATTCCTAAGATGCCATCTCTCGGTCTCTTGCTCGAGCACCCGATTTTTGAATCGTACAACCGTAAAGCGGAGGGCGTAAGTGAGAAACTATCGCCGGAAGATCCAGACTTTCGACCGCCGATCAACTTCGATATCCATCGCGAGCCAATTGAGAAATTCAAGCAGACGTATATATATGATCGAATGCGAGAAATTGAGGACCGTAGGGCTGTGTAAGTGTTGTTGTGTCGTTCTTTGCCGCCTAGCTTGATGTGAATACCTAGATTCGATATATGGGTTCGCTCGACTGACGCGTATTCCGGCGACGATCTTCTCTATCTCAATCCGAAAGGTGTTATTCCTGCGGCCGCGGTTGTCAAGAGAAGTGAACGGAGGAAGAACCCATTCCGAGAGAAAAAACGTTTTGACGCTGCAGATTTTTCGCCAAACAGTAAGACTGAAGCGGACGAAGCGGAAGAGGATGAAGAAGAGCAGGACATTGTGATGGATAAGACAAAGGTCGTTGACACGGAGGGCTGATTCCGGGGGCATGATGTTAACATGTGGTGCTTGTAGTAAGTACTTGCGGTGTAAACTTCCCTGTTCACCAGTCTTTGTGACTCATCAGATTTCACCGAAGTAGTAATATATCACTGCTACCTTACGGTCTGTTCCCCGCTCCAGTCCGGAAAATACCGTCTAGCCACCGCTACATGAACGAGCGGAGTGGAATTGATGAGTTCGAAAAGCGGTTGTCACTGTAATCTAGTTATAATCCCCGATGACCCCAGTTCCTGCGCGCTGTCTTGCGAAAGTCGATCACGTTCCAGGTCATGGCACATAAATTTGGGTAGAGGGGCTATCATGATCCTAGAAATGTTTCCCCCCCCCCCAGCCCCCTTCTCCGTTGCAAGGTCCTCCTCGAGCATGATAGTCGCGGCTGCTGCAGAGGTACCTACACACCGGATCGTGTGCTAGTCCTTTTGGTAGAACTACTCTCAGTTATCCTTGACGCTACGCCTATAATGGGTCCTGAGGTGCAAGACTGTCAAACCTTCGAGCAGGAAGTCCGGGACGTATACCCCAGCCGTGTGGTTTAGAAGCCACCTCGAAGGTCTTCGCCGAACCAGAAGCCTGAGTTGATGTTTCTCTACCCATCAACACCAGCCGCATTACAAGCATCGAAGCTACGGGCAACGTTGACGTACGCCACCTTTGATCCTGTGGCCGCATCACAGTTCTCGCTCAGTAGTGCCAGCCTTGCTAGGTCTTTGCCAGTGAGAGGTGACTCTGAGTCTGAGATTACTCTGGGTCTTGGCAATGCGGCCAGAAAAAAAAATTACTATGTCCCTGCTTCGTCATAATGGGATTCACTGTGTGTCCAAGGCTGCTAGTAGCCAGCTTTCCTGCATCAGGGAAAAAAGATATCATTGCGTTGGTGTTAGGGATGTCACCATCTATAAAGCTGGAGGTGGTCAGAGCTGCTTAGAATGGTCCAAAATTTCCTAAACAGTTCTAAACACCCCCAGCTTTACAGGTGTCTGGGATGTGCCAAATACCTCTGGACATGGTATCTGACATCCACTGATTGTTTGTGGCAGATGCAGCTAATCCTTTTTCTTGCACTTCTCTTTGGTTTCGGATCATTTGTGTTGCTCTTTGTCATACACATCCGTGGACTCTGTGGGGAGGGGGGGGAGACATGAACCCCGCTACTGACGGCTCTAACATAGACAGCGACCACTGGCACAATTGGACTCGTAGCACCGCCGCCAAAGCGACACGACAACTTTTGCACGGACAAGCCAGGTTGTTTCAATACAGATTGACCAGTGGACCATCTTCGACACAGCGACCGCGACTCGCGCGCCTATCTCCAGATATAACAAGCCACCGTGACATCCCAGTCGGTCCCATAGGAGTCGTCATCCAGAGAGCGACGGAAGTCCCGTTCATCGGACTTCGAGCTATTTCATCAAGTGACCACCGCTTCCCTCTCTTGCAGCTGCAGTAAGTTTACTCATTACGCGAATCGGGGTAGTGATCTCCATTTACACGTCATATTTAGACATCGAGGGGACGGATATGAATGTGTAGAACTTACTACGTAAGAAGCCACATGCGGGCGTTGAGCGCTGAGCGCCCGCCGGACGAGATCATGATAAGGGCCGGAGGGGCAATCAAACCGTCGCACCTTCTTGACGGCCTTCAAGTCGGCGAAGATCAATTGAGTACTCCGACAGCGCCCACTGGCGATCACTTTGTTCGATCTCACGTTTGACGGCCGCCCTGCCCTTGTGTGAGCGGCAAAGTCCGCTGTTCTCGTTTTGCACTTTGTGACTGATTCTTTACAACGCCTGTACTATATACAGTATGCTGTAGTACTGTACAATATACGCCGCGGAGGAGAGTTCAAGTACTGAACTTCTATTCCGTCCTATAGCAGTCCCGGACAGCGTCAAAGCGTCCCGGACACATCATTACTCAATGCCACCACCATTTCCCGATAGGAATACACACAGCTATATTCACTCTCTACCAAAGAGGAAATAAAAGAAAGACACGGGAATAGTGCTGCCGACAAGACCATGAGGAGACCAACTGGGCCCCCAAAAAAGGTACAACGACGACAACGACAGTAACAACCAAAGGAAAATGAAACACTAGCCCGACCCTCTCCTCGTGCCGATAAAAGGAAGCGGTCAGACACGTGGGTCATGATTGCTCCTTACTAAATGCTAGTGCACCCAAACCATTCGTTAAATCCTGGACAAAACCTTCCTCACTGGACGCGCGCGCAGGCGGGGGTGCAGACGCCGTGTGTGGTCCTTTGTGCCCAGAAGCCAACATCATACCTTTCGATGGCGTTCGCTCCACTCCTTCCCCACCACTACCTGGAGCGGCAATGGCAGCGTTACCAGCACCGTCTCGGTGCACCGGCTCACGGGCCTTCCCAGCACCGCTTGTCCATACACCACTTGGCCCCGGCGGTGCACGAGCTCCACCGAGAGGTGGGAAGTCTGCGGGCTGTAATGACACTGTCGGTGCGTTCGTAGTGTGGTTACGTGGACCGCCATTCCGTGGAGACGGCCGTGTCGGGTGTAGCGTCGGGTTCGGCTTGAGGCCTACAGCCCAGTCAGGGCGTGGTGGGAGTGGGTGCTGTGAAGAGGTTGTGCGTGAAGACGAAGACGTGGATGACTGGTTTGGTGTGGGATATGCGAATTTGCGATTAATTTTGGTGATGTAGTTATGGAATGAAGAGGGGTGTGAAGGGAGGGCGAATCATACGGGCAGCCATCGACGGGACGAAGCGCAAGGGATCATAAGTCGGACGTTTTAGTAAAGGATACACACATGCCACTCACCGTGACGCTTGACGCTTCATCTCCTGGAGTCCTGCTCCCGTTTGACGTGCCCGACGTTCGTCGCATCGTATTATTGAGCCGTGGACCGACTGGGCTCGCATAATTCTCGACAGGAGAGGTCGTGACTGTCCCTTGTAAGCCGAACGGATATCCGAACCCAGGCCCATAATTCGACGAGCCATTGCCAGAGCGCGAGTTGCCTCGTTTCCTCCCTCTCGAATCAACGTGATCATGGTTCATTATTTTTGGTGGCATCACGCGAATGCCAAGGTCGTTGCCTTGAGGCAATGGTGCCATGCCGACGGGATGGGCTGGCTGCTGGAGGGGCTGCTGTCCCTTTGCAGGTGAATGCATGTGATTCATAGTGGGAAAATATGCAGGGATGTTGTACCCGCCGTACTGCGGGGTTGATGGGGATGCAAATGGATACTGTGATGAATGCGGGTGTGGAAGCGAAGGTGCGCTAGCATGGGGTGCGGAAGGGGCACCCGGCGCTGGGTTCGGGGCCCAAGAATAGGGCGCCATGTACATCATCTGCTGTGAATGGTGTGGAGGAGAGACAAAGAGCCCAGGAGTTTGGGGATCAGCTGTAGAACCCGAGGGATCCGAGTTCGGTGTATGATGCTGTTGTGGTAAAGGTGGTGGTAGCTGCTGAGGGTAGCCGTACGGATAGTACGGTACGGGTGACATGAAATTTTGCCCCGGACCGTGTCCTGGTGGAGGTGAGGAATAAGGATACATGAACGAGTGAGCGTAGGGTTGCTGCATTGGTGGCCCTTGACCCGCATCATAGGGGACGGCATTTGGGGTAGGATCGTAGATGGAGGCGTAGGTGAACGAAGGTGATGGAGCACGCGAGCCACGAGAGCTAGACGGATGTTTGGGGGGAAGCATCGACCTGGATGAGCTTGCCGAGTTTGCGCCGGATCCATTTCGCCGCTCGTTCTTGCTGTCACGCGCAACTGGGCCAGAAAACTCACTCTCGGTCGGAGCGGTGCTAATCGAATCATCGATGTCTCCCGCGCTACTGCTCCCACCTCCACTGGTAGAGGCCGAACCCGAAACAAGACTAAAGGTGGACGAGCTCGCACTCATGTCATTTTCTTTTTCTTTAGCCTTCTCCTCAAAGTCCATGAAGATACGTGATCGAGCCTCGTTGTAAGCCGCTTCACGCTCCTCCAGGGTGAGAGCCTTCTTTTGACGATATTGTGCACCGCTGCGCCCACCAATACTACCAGCTTCGGAGGGCTCAACGTCTGAGGACTCGGCATCTTCGCCATTGACCGAACCGGTACGAGATTGTGACTGGACCCGGATACGGTCCTGGGCGGATCGACTCATAATTTTAATGGCGGGCTGCTTTGTCTGTTCCACTGGGACGAGCTCGGAAATCCGTTTTGGAGGACTGTGAAGAAATAGATAAGGAGTTCGAGTCAGAAAGGGAAAAACCAAACACACATTCTACTCTCTGGACAAAAAGATATCCATATACTCTTTGAGCCGGTATCACTTTCAGGGATGACTTTGTAATAAGAGGAACATCTGTGGACGAGAAGTCTCTGGTACGACGTCGCTGTAAGAATTTCGACGCGGCCCCTTCAAGTTGAGATGGTTAGCAGGTTCGAATGAAACAAGTGTGTTAGTCGTTGTTGCATGACGCCGATGGAGGAACGTCTAGTGCCGCGACAGACGACTGGGCGGCAAATCGAAATGAGTCACACTCACTTGCGTTCGTTTACAAGTCGTTCCATATCCTCGCCGACACGGAGTACAAACATCCGCTCTTTACTTTTAAGCGCCTCGATGACTGATGGGTCTGCTTCGATTGTCGAGTCAGTTGTGTTGTCGGTTTCGGCGGGGGTGGGGCTGGATGCGGGGTAGGGAGAAGGAGCCGGGCTATCGATGGCTGGAGGAGAAGATAAGACCGATGGCATTGTAAACGGCTCTGCCTGAGGGGAGAGTGTAGTAGTGAGGGAGGAATGGCGTGTGGCGTCGGTTGAGGGAGATGAAGAAGGTGGAGACAACCTTGAAGAGAGGATGGTTACTGGGACAGTGCGAGTTGATGTTTCTGTGCAAGAGAGAAAGAGAGAAAAGAGTGGTGAGTAAACGGGGGTAGATGAATGTGAAAGAAAAAGGAAAGTGTGAAGGGGTAAACCCCCCCACAGAATAGGTGAAGGGTTAATTTACCTAGCGACATTACCAGAAGATTGAATTTATGGAAAGAAATATCTAATGGGATTAAAGAAAGCCTAAAGGCATGGAGAGGATAACTTGTTGTTGCTAGACGTGGAAGTGGTTCAGGGCAGACGTGGTCGACCGTCACGGTGATAATTGGGCCGGAGCTCGCTCACACGCTCTCACTCAATCACTCACACTCACACTCACAACTATGGCCTCGCCTCATCTCTCCCATCAAAGCCCCGTCAATAAATGCAAATTCGGTAAATCGCTGCCCAAATGCCTAACAGCTGTCAGTCAAGGAACCTGTCACTCGATAATGGTGACCATGTCAAAGTATTTCTTGGATCCATCTTTCATTTAACCCCCACAGGGTACCTACTCCTTCGGTAAGCACCTTACGCAACCACAACGGGGCATATTCTCATTGTCTCAGGACGGCCCGCGCCTGTCATCTGCCCTGCTTTAGGCGCGCATGACGCCCTCGCTGTGTCGGCAAACACTATGCGCACGACTCTCTTGTGAAACACTCAGAATTTATCGCATTTTGACGTCTCTATCCGACGCGGTCGGGGGCCGATGGTGTCGGCAATGGCTCCTAGGACTACTACAGCCCTGGCTTCGTGTAATGATAGTTTATAACCCCATTGCGCGTCAGGCGCTACTCAAGCTGTGTCGCGTGATCAGGTCTCCCAACACTCGCGTCCATGGCACTTTATCGCCTCAATCGTTACGTATATCCACTTGGCAGCTTGCCACGTGCAGACATGCAGGTTTGTCGAGAGCTTGGTAGGCTCGCCAATGGGATCAACTTCGGGACCTTTAGTGGGAATTCTTACAATTATTCCTCATGCGGCCAGCTTTTTCGGCGTTCCCGTTCGGGTCTGATGACATCCGATAGTTATCTGGATCCCCCCGCCTGCACATCACCTTGTGATCGCTCGGAAGGCGCGCCGTTCTGATGAAATGCCCGACATGGCTTAAAGATGGGGCGATTCCCCGGGCCGCACTCTCCGGCATGAGCAGGGCTGCACCGGTTTCCTGCTGTTAGTAGAAACAGCTCGGTTGTGTCCCCCCTAACGTCATTTCGCGACGCTTCCGTTCTTCCTTTGCAGAAGAAAGAATGCGACGGAGATCGTCGTGGTGTAAACACAGGAGCTGAGCCATTTCCTCAGCTGTTCAGCACTACCTCGTTGCCGCAGCCAAACGAGGACCAAGCGTCAAAATACTAGTACGCTGGAGGTACGGTGACGCCTAGATTATCGTCCCTTGTGTGTGCTAATTAAGGGTCTATGTCCTTGAAGATGATCAAAGCGTCGTTCTACATTCGTGGGCCTCTATTATAAATGTGGCTGCCCAGCCACATCGTTCGCTTGTTCAATTCCAATTGTGGTGACTGTGGTTGGTGTCTCACTATAACTATAAGAGCCCGAGTCTCTGACGGGACACTTTTTTTTACTTTACTTCACTCCACACCCAACACTAGGCCGCTGATTGCTAACTCCCAACTTACTCATGGCGTCTCCCAGCGTGAATACTGGCCCTCTCTCTGAGCTGATCAAAGCGAAAGTAGCCACTCTGATTCAAGAGCAGCTCCAGCCCGTCGTCCATGAGCTTGCAGCACAACACCAAATGCTTCTAAGCCACACTGCGTTACTCAAGCACAATCACAACGTCAACGACTATCAGATGACCAGGCTTGAGAACCTCCGCAACCTTGAGCAGTCTATCAAGTCTGTGTCCCATCGTCCCGCGTATCCTAGTCCCATTACTAACGGAGCCATGCCACAGCTTCAAGATGACGGGCGCCCTTGGCGACGACGCCTGGGACCGCCCGAACATAGGCACCAACCTGCGCGAGCCCGTCCCCGCCGATCCTAGGCTGATACCGCAATTCACGCCCCTCGAGAATGCCACACCTGCGGAGCGAGCTACCGAGAGCGCCGCGCTCATCGCCGAGGCAGGCATGAGCGCTCGCCGTCTGGGTGTGCCACTCACGATACAAGACTTCCCGCGCGATCCCGCCATCCACGGGGGCGGAAAATACGAAGACCCGATGCACTCCTCAACTCCGGTCTTTGGCCTCGCCGCTCCGCGCTGGCGTGCGAAGGAGGGACTCCCGCCATACGACTTCCCTTCCCACCCCTCGTACTCCGGGGTGGCGCCGCCGCCTGAGGGTGGGAAGGGCAAGGAAAGGTATGAGAGGCAGGCCCGAAAGTTGAAGGCGAAGGCGATGCGGAGGGCTGCGATGGAGGAATGGGGATCATCGTCGAGCTCCCACGCCAGAGCTAAACATGGCGGGGTTGTGGATGACCCCGCGGCTGCCGGACCATCCAACTCTACCGCGGCTCCGGTGACGCGTGCGCACGAGTCTGCTAATACAGCAGTTCTGGACATGTCCATCGAGACATCCGTACCTTCTTCATCCGGATCCGCCCCCGCGCCGACAGCTCCCCTCTCCACCAGGACCGAGTCCTCGACCACCACGACAATGCCACCAAATTCCACAGCCACCACTGCCGCCGGCGTCACAGTTACGAAGAAGAAAAAAAAGAAAAGCAAGGACAAGAGCAGCAGCAAAGCGAAATCGCGATCGCGCGCGGACCAGCAGACCGAACAGCAGGTCGTCCCTACCCCCGTCGCGCCCGCACCTCCACTCACACCACGCAAGCGGTCTCACCGAGCCCTCGAGCTCGAAGATAACGACGTCGTAACTGACGATCGCAGCGCCGCCGTGCCAAAGGCATCGAAGCACGCACCTCAGCCCCAGCCGAAGATCAAACACGAGGAGAACGGGGAGGAGCCGCAGCAAGAGGAGACACGGCCAGAGCGGGCGCCCAAGCGTCGCAAACGCTCTGCGGCGCCGAGTCCCAGCCCCACCATCGGCCTCGGCGACAACAGTGTTGGCGATGACGATGGCGATAGGGACGATAAGTCGTCTCAGGGGCCGCTGAGACGCTCTGCGCGCGTTACGCGTACGTCGGCTACAGGAGCAGCAGGAGCAGAGGCAGGAGCAGCGCCGGTGGTGGTGGCGGACACTGCGGCCAAGGGTACGGCGGGGCGCAAGCGGAGGAGCACCAGCAGCAAGCGATCTACGCGGTCGTGAGCTGAGTCGTCGCTTGTCGTCGCTCTTGCCACAAAGTAGAAATCATTTCATTGTTTTTCTTTTCTTTTTCTTTTCCTATCATTTTCTCGGGCTTTGTTTGGGACCTCTCGTTTGCGATTGTACGGACCCTTGTTTTCCTCCTATCTTATTTGGGCTTCAGTAAATTTTCCCATACCTGGACCAAAATGCACACTTTTTAATAACACCATAACTTGCCATTGTTCATCCGCGAGCACATGCATTGAACCTCGTGATTCTGGACAAATTATCCCGCGAGATGATAATTAACTGTACTGTCTATGGATGCCCAAAGAGACTCTGCATAGCGAATATATAGTATACAACGTCCGGTGTCTAAGCAAGGCCTGACCCTATGACGGGATGCAGGACTTTATAAATATTAAAGCTCAAGCTGTCACGGCCTAGTCAGAAAAAATTCGGTTATCCCGGAGGAATGGATGGGGCACACACCAGAAGATGAGAATGAGGGAACCGTAGCAGGCTAGCGCAAGCGCACCGAGGTTGAGAAGTTTGTTCCTGTTTGGATCGTCCTTTGTCAACTAATGAGCTGTGTCAGCTATAGCTCTTAGAGGGAAGGTTAGGAATACTTGCCTTCCAGTAGAACAGTCCGGGGAAGATGAATGAAATGGTCGTCGACCCCGTGGCCCCGACAAATGACAACACTGCACGCCGTCAGCTCGCGGGGAATGCATAATCGTCAAGAGGAAGACCGCACCGATCTCAAGGTTATCTACGAAATACGCGATCGTGAATCCACCTGCGACCACCGCGGTTGTCAGCAACGTATGCTTCAGCGGCGTCATATCGCCGGCGCCATGTTCATCTTCGACAGCCTCATCCTCGACCTTGTCGTCCACAGAACCAAAATGGAAAACCTTATCGAGGCAGTTCCTGCAGGGCTGAACCGACAGCGGGTACGAAAAGAGGACAAGGATCGCGATGGCGAGTTGCCCGATGGCAATGAAGAGCGAGGTCGACGGGTACATTGCGATGACGTTCGCACTGACCTGTGGGAGATGTCTGAATACAATGTCGCCAATTATAGGTGAATACCTACGTGGCTGCCGAATGTGAGGTAGCCAAAGACTGCGATGATTTCGTACGTGATAGTCGCTGAGCCGATGGCCGTTCCGATGACGGTGTTCATGCGCTCCTGCGAGTTGGTCTTAAGCTCGTTGAAGATAGGGAATAGCTGTCCGTCCGTCAGATTCAGTTACTGAACCAACGTGCGAATGAAAAATAGACACTACATTCTGTGCGCAAGTGAAAGCAAAAACTTGGATAGGGAACGTCGAAATGAAGCTGGGCGTAAACTTAATGAGATGGATTTCCCCAGGCGGCGTCATTCCCTTGACCGGGCGGAAATAGCACACAACCACAATCAGGACGAGGTATGCTGGAGGGAAATAAGCGATCGAGTCCTTATGTCTCAAAGCTTGATGGGCGGAGGAATACGTACCGCAGGAAAAGAGAGCGATATAGCTTGTATGTCTAAGGCTGTCTATACGACGAAGGAAGGACAACGGTACTAGTACGGTCATGACAATGGAAATCCAAACGCGCCCACTGAGTGCCCATGCCGGTGGATTCGTATCTGGTGATGTGAGGTCATGGTATAACGATGCGACAACATTTGGAAGGAGCGACTTGATGATAATAAGGTAGCTGTCCACTTCATCAGCCCGCATTTCTCTTGGTGCGCGGAACAGTTACGAACCTGATGGATACCCCGAAGCACTTGATAGCGATGGCTGCGTCGAAGAAGACGGCCGCGCGAGGGAATGTGATGTTTGCGACAGCAAAGAAGGACGAGCGGCGGTGTGGAGTCTTGCGCGCGCACAGAGAGAGGAGGTACAGGCCAAATGCTCCTACGGCACCAGAGAAGACGCAAGTTAGCATGCCGGGGATGATACCCGCGGATGCAAGGGCCTACACAAGATCATTACTGATACGAATCCCGCACGTACAGACGCTGGACGCACCCGAGGAAAGGTGAGCATGCCTTGAGATCATGTACAAAGGTGGTGAGCCGTGAGACGAGGGGATTACGAGACGATAGGGGGGAGGGACGCAGCGGGACGCACCACTGCCTATGATTGTATTCGCAAGATTGCCCACACTGCTCGTGAGCGTGGCATGACCCTCCTTCTGCACCTCGCTCTTCGCTAACCCGACGCTTGAAGCTCTGCTCCCGAGCAAGGCGCTTCCCTCGTGCTCGGTCCCTCGTTCGTCGTCGACGTCTTCACGCACTACTGGCACTGGCATAGCATGGTAGCTTTGCAGCATCTCGTAGTGGTCTTCTTCGCTGTCAATAGGTATGGTTGAATATAACTTGCGCGTTTAATGCGCCACGGGGTAGTGAGGAAGGTTAGATGGCCCGGCGGACTTGTATGGGTCCGCTGGGGCGGCAGTAGGGACAGGAACGTCTTGACAAAAAAGGGCAAGAACAGTGCGCCCCGGAACTAACTTCGGCCGTGACTCAAATTCCGAGTTTGATAAGCAGACACAGTAACTGCAGTAACTGTGACAAATACGGGACGTTGGGAGTTGGCTCCTTTCCGCAACCGGTCACGCTCTCAAAGTAGTTTAGCGCAACTTTTAGCGCAAATTTAGACGCTCGTCGTCACAAACGCGTTCGCTGTCATTTCAATCCCAGAACTGTCTTTTTTTAGTCATCAATGTCCACATAGAGTTATTTTTTAAAAACTTCGCTT
>QLOZ01006546.1:0-11309 GCA_003314065.1 Lactarius sp. MG50 | reverse complement strand
TGGTGCCGTTGCGCCAAGTCACTGTCCTATCACCATGTGAGTTGGTTCGAAATTTTTTGTGCGAAGATATAATGCAAACCTCTTCACTGCTAGGGACATCAATTACTTCAGGAATAGAGCCCTCTGGTCCATCTTCTGTAACTTCCTCCTCGGTTCGTTTCGACCTCTTCTGGCGTGGCTGGTGGTCATCTGAGGACTCATTATCATCACTTTCTGTAGATGACTGTCGTTTACGGCTTTTCTTTATATGTTTGGCTTTTGTTTTCTTTGTGGGAGGTTTGCAGTGCTGTGATGAGGATATTTTTTGTTTCATGAGTGAACCTATGTGAGAGATCGGCTGAGAATTTTCGGACTTGGTACACTGCTTAGCTACTAGTATTGATATGATTACACAACCTGGTGCTAGTGGGCTTAAGGCACCAACGTCGCATCACAAAATAGTGTCCTATGCTACCATAAGTATATATGAGATTTTTGTAGCCGTGCTGCAACCAAAAATCCAGTCTAAGACCGGTTGTGGTCGGTTTTTAGGCGGTCTATTGGCATCCAAATTTGAGGATGGACCGCAACCAGGGCATTCTGAAATTGTGTGCAACCGCAACCGAAAGTCCGGTTGCCACCAGTCCAGTCCGGTCCGGTTCCGGTCTTTTTCTGGTCCTATGGACCGGACTTCAAAACACTATCCACCTGCCCCTGGTATCTCGTGCAGGACTGGGCATGTTGTAGTTGGCACCATAAGTAGCACACGTTTTGACAAACGTGGCATGCTGCTTGTGTGCTGCGTCAACCCAATCATCAAAGGTGACTGGGTGAGGTTGGGTTCGTTCTATGATGGCATGTCCAAGTCCCTGCCTGAGGCCTTTCTTGAATATAAAGATGGTGCCTTGGGAATCCCTTTCCCAACCAGCAGAGAGCGCAAGGTGTTCAAATGTGGCGATATAGCTGTCGAGGTCGTTGCCAACCATCTTCAGGTTAAGGAGCCACTGCATGGCATCCTCCCTCTTCGTAGTGTCTGTGAAGGCTGCTAGGAACAACCTCTTGAAGTTTTCCCATACAGCTTTGTCATCTGGTGCTCCAGCAAGCATGTCATCATGGATTTCTTGCGTGTGCGCAACAACCCAATTGTTGACCCTAGGTCCTTTCATATAGGACAGGCACATGAGGACCTGATTATAGGGTGACCTCATGACTTCGTGGTTTCAGTTAATCATGTTGTATAGCAAGAATTCCTGTATGAAGATGTCACTCTTGCTTCGTGACCCATCAAGCATCTGTGGTGGGCTTCCATGTAGGCTCTTGCCATTGGGTACTGGTGCAGCAGCTGCTGCAGGTGCTGCTGCAGTGACAGGGGGAGGTCCTCCAGGTGGTCCACCTCCTGCAGGGGGTCCTCTGCCTGGTTGTCCACCTGCTGGTGGTCCGCTGCCTCCTCCTCCACCGCCACTGCCTCCGCTGCCACCTCCTCCTGGAGCACTGCCACCACCACCGCCACCACCTCCTGCCTGCTGGACAGGGGGTTGCTGCTGAACTGGGTGTGTAATGGTGGTAGAAATTGTAGCACTACCAATCTGGAGAGGTGCGGTGAGGGGGTGTTGCATGGCTGGGGGAGCAGTCATAGCTGTCTGAATTGTAGACATGCTGCTCGTGGGGAATAAATGTGGTTCTGGTGCTTTAATTAGGAAGTCTGGCAACTCTTGCACAGGTCCTAAGTCTTCTCTGATATTTGGTATGCTTGGGCCAAGAAGCAAGCTTGCTTCTATATCTTTGGCTAGTAGGATGGCACTGACTTCAGGGCTACTCCTATGCGTCTGTCTGGATCCTTCAGGGGATTCAGTGGTCGGGGTTCTCTCCTCGTCTGTGAGGGTATCAGTGGTCAACTTCTCCTCAACAGGGGAAGTGCGTATTGTCTGGAATGGAGGAGCTAGCGTCCAATCGCCTAGTCCGTATATGTCTCGCTCCTTGCGAGTTATTTGCCAGTTGTATCAGGTTGTGTATGCATCACTGGGGAGGGACCAATAGATATTGTACCAATATCCAAGGATGTTCTCGACTGCAAATTCGTGTCCTTTGTATCACACGAAGTACGTGTTTCTCTTTGGTGTATCTGGAAATTCCTTCCAAAAGGCTGCGCCTTTTATGTGGTTCGGTAGTTCGTCACCTGCTCTCCAAGGCACTTGAAAAGCTCTCCCATCCGAGGGAAAAGTCAAGTTAAAGGTTGCCGTGATGGGGATAACGCTATGTATTCCACCAGGGGTCTTGTTGTGTAGTGACACTATGCACTTATGACACGGTTACGAGGGACCGTGGCTCAAAGTGAGCTCGTGTTCTTGTCATGTGATCGAGTAGGCACTATGCGTGACCTAAGTCGTCTTGGTATTGCATGTGATCCTGGGAAGGATGATCACGTGGTATCTTGTTGGAACAAAGTAAGGCCGAGGTGCCTGAGGCTGAGATGCCCGAGTACTTGGTTCCAGTAGGTCCTTCGCAAAGGAGCCTTTCTGTGACGTTACACGTGTTATAGCACACACGTCAAGCTTCGATGTGGCTGACTAAGCCAGAGCGGTGATAGAGATGAAAGGAAAAGGAAGTTGCTTAGTCACAAGTTTCTGCAGTGGGATTCAACTTGTATTGGAGATGAAGTTGAGACTGGGGATTCCAGCTCAACTTCCTACTGCTTTTATACTACCCTACCTAGTCATAACGAGTCGTAGGTAGGAGTCAACAAGGAGTCAGTAGTGCTCATTCAGAGTCACTACTATGAGTCACATACAGTCGCAACGACTCTTAGGGAGTTGCCATGAGCCACTCGTACAAGTCGCGTCACGTCGCAGTCATGAGGAGTCATCGTGTCACATGACATATGGTCATATGACAACTGGTAAGTCCGAGTCACATCACATGATATCGCATCATGTGACAGTACAGGTCACAGGTCAGAGTCGCGCGTAGCAAGAGAAACATATGTAGGGAAAGAAACCGTAACATGCGTGGCTTTGAAGAGCAATGGGCACGCTACAGATATAATAATGAGACCAAGAAATTGTGAGAGAAAGACTGTTACTTCGAAGGTGAGTGCTGACACCAGAGCTTCATCATCCAAATCTCGAAGATCATCTGCTCCATTATCAGTATATTCCTCATCGGCATAATCACCACACTCGTCCTCATGATTGGGACCATCACTTTCTTCATCATCCTCACTGTGGTGTGTGCAATGAGTGACCATGGTGGAGCAGCAGTGCTGAACATTCTTTAATGAGCACATTTCTGACTCCTGGTCCTCTTCATCGTCATCACTATTGATGGTGACAGCAGGCTTGCGTGGGCCTGGCGTTAGATATTAGCGTAATTTACCCTGACAGAATGAGATCTGGACCTTTTTGTCGGCCAATGACTTTGTTGCCATTAGGGCGTGACACGGGTGACCCCCGGGTGGGATTTCCCAACACCGCACCCACACCCGTCAACACCGCACCCGAACGGTTTCGGGTGCGGTTAAACCGTAAGGATTCACGGTTTTTTTTTTAACCGTGGTTTTGTCACAGTTTTTTGCGGTGTCATGAAACCGCGGGTGTAGCTCAATGGTTGAAGTAATTATATTAAAAAAAACAGCGGCCATAAGGGCACACGAAGGGAAAATACAGGCAAGTATATACATGGCCCTGTCCCCAACTACTAAGTATGTGATCTGTGGGCGCAGGCAGGTGTGCGTGCGGTGTGCGGCGTGCGTCACGGTGCGTGAGTCATGCATCGTGCGGGCGTGCGGACGTGCGGACGTTGTGCGGGCGTCATGCGTGCATCGTGCGGGCACCGTGCGGGCATTGTGCGGGCGTGCGGACGTCGTGCGGACATCGTGCAGGCGTGTGGACATCATGCGGGCGTCGTGCAGACGTGCGGGCGTCGTGCGGGCGTCGTGTGGACGTCGTGCGGACGTGCGGGCGTCGTGCGGATGTGCGGGCGTCGTGTGGGCGTCGTGCGGGCGTCGTGCGGATGTGCGGGCGTCGTGCGGACGTGCGGGCGTCGTGCGGGCATGCGGGCGTCGTGCGGGTGTCGTGCGAGTGTGTGTGCATCGTGCGGGCAGCGTGCGATCCGCCAGAGGGCGGCGATCAGCAGGCGCACAGGCGTGTGTGCATGCGGGCGGGCGGCGTGCAATCTGCCAGCAGGTGGTGATCAGCGGGCGCGCAGGCGTGCGAGCAGCCGATCTGCGGGTGGGATGGCGGCCGTGTGATGGTAAGCAGCGCAACCCCCTCCGACTCGCAATTGAAGCGAGGGAGGGGGGGAGAGGTCAAACACAATTTATTACACAAAGCTACTACTGTAATAACTATTTATTCTATACTATTTGTTACATGCGGGCAATGTGCGTGCGGGTGGACGATGTGCGTGCATGCGGGAGATGTGGGGCGCGCGGGCGATGGAGGGCGCGCGAGGCGATGGAGGGCGCGCGGATGATGTCGGGGGCGTCGTTGTAACCTCGCGTTAGACACGAGGGGTGGGCTGTATTGTCGAAGACTTGTTAGTAGGAAAAAAAAAAGAAAAAAGAAAAAAAACCTATCTTGAGGTTGTGGTTCGAAAACTTCTTTTTGAGGGGGCGGCATTGGCAGCATTGCAAACAGAAACCCCCCTCCGTCTCGCATTTGGAGCGAGGGAGGGGAATGGTGGTTGGAAAACCTCACGCGTTGTGTTTTGAAGCGGGGATGGTGACGGCGTGAGAGGAGATGCCGCCACGTGGTGGAGTTCGATGTGCCGTCACGCGCGGAACTCTGAACTGGTAAAATAAAAATAAAAATAAAAAGGAACAAAACAAAAATACAAAACCGTGGTAACCCGTCAAACCGTGGGGTAAGGGTGCGGTTTTGCCTCGGGTGGGAAATCTCAACACCGCACCCGCACCCGTGACACACCGTGACTGAAAACCGCGGTGTCACCCGAACCCGTGTCACGCCCTAGTTGCCATGGGCCATAGTGGTCTGGTGTTTGTCACCAGTAGCAAGAGCCGCCCCAGATAGTGGAACTACATATCAAGATCAGAAAATGGAGTAACAAACACAGCAAATAAGCCAAATTGCACCTTTTGTCCTCTTTGCAGATTGTGGCCCATGCGGCGGAGAAGCAGACACTGTGGGCATTTCCCAATGTAATCCAATTCAGTTCTAAAAGTCTGACCAATCAGATTTCAGGATTTTGCTGACTGAATTGGATTACATTGGGAAATGCCCACAGTGAGAGCTCGGGCGCTTATGTCCTCGTGGTGCTGCCCCACACCATTCTATCTCCAATAAGAGCAAGTCTGTTGATGATAGGAATACTTTACACACTCGCATTCATCATAGCTTGGGATTTGGCAGACTGGGACGCTAATGGAGTTGTGAGAAAGAGGGTGAAAAAGGACAGTAAGTCCCATACGCCGTCTAGAAATTTCATCCGGTGGGTCCTGACATTCCATCGTCCCAGTGTTTCTGGACAAAGGAGTACCGATGTCAACTCAGGAGGGTATATTAGTCTGAAGAGAAAAGAGATTAAGGACAATGTAAAGGAGTGGAAGGGGACGAAAAGATTTAAAAAAAAAATTCCAAGGAGTGGAACAACGTTAAGGAGAAGGTGAAGACTTGGAGTTGAACATCTGTACCCCCCCCCCTAGAAATTTGTTGATGCTGGGTTCCAACTCCCTGAAATCAATCACCGCACACTGCATACCAACCCCAAAATTCAAATGCACCCCTGGGCCCTGAAGCCAGCTGCTACCGCACATGTTACGATCCCCTTCACGGACTACCTGAACCAAATCCTGTAGTGAGTCGGACTGCTTACGACTACTTGCTTACCCCTGCTCCGCACCTCTAGACTGCTTACTGTACGAGTTTACCTGATTGATGACTGATTGTCTTGGCTCGTGACTCACACTGCCTGATCCGAGGATCAGGCCATTACTATACTTAGATCATGACTCATCGCATTACTATAATTAGCACAGAAGGTTCTTGGACATTCTACTACCTTCATTGTGACTCGGTAGTAGGTGACACATGATTCCCTGTAGGACTCCTATATAAGGAGTCCACTTTACGCAGAGTCAAGCCCTAAGCTTGACTTCTCTTTACAATCGAGAGTTGCCTTTGCCCTTCCATCCCCCTAGTCTTGCACTTGAGCTCTGCTATCTCAAGCACCCTCTCTTGTTGTCGCCCTTGTCGTCACTTGGGCCTCTAGCTTTACTCCCATGCCCCTCTAAGTCAGCTGCAACGACTTAGTTCAGATTGCCTCTATTGTGAGAGCTCGCGATACCGCAATACTCCGAAGATCTAGCTTATCTTATTGTGTTGCCAAAGACCACTGCAAGTGTCTTGCTCAGGATCCCGTGCTCATAGCACTCGCACGTGATCAATCTTGATTCTTCTCTTAGGCTTAGTCGCACAAGTCATGCCAGAAGGCCCCTCAAGCCTTAACATAAGTCAAGCTTCCCTTACCGCTTGTGGATGGTGTGCCCCCACAAATGATCTAGCCTAAAAGAAGAATATCCTAGACCACCCAATTGAAACACCTTCAAAGTACTAGCCTCGCCAGACACCACTACCTTTGTCCCAGGAGCCCAGAAGCACGAAACATGCCAGGAATGCCACGCAGGCCTTCACTCGTACTTCTGTGCCAGTCAGTACTGCCCGTACCACAATTCTGAGTAAAACTGGAGGACGACCGCCATCACCTATACACTGAGTACCTCCAGCGCCAGGAAGTCCTTTTTCAGCAGAAGGCAAACCTAGACCACTGGGCACAGTCCTTAGACGCCACCATTGCTGCACACAACTGGGTGTGCCAAGTCACCTGCCAAGCAGTCAGAAATACGAGTCACCTAGGACTCAAGATTGAGCAAACCGTATACAACTACCTCTACGTCGAGTGGCATGAGCACTCAGATCAGCTCGAAGCAGCTTATCAGCTTTTAGAACTCTGGCTTCCACCCTGGAGCAACGTCGGTACCCCACCACCAGAGAAATAAATACTGAGAACCTAGATGCAGCCATCCAGCTCGTAACCCAGCAATACATCCAGGCCCAGGAGGACGTCAGACTACACGCCCTCGATTGCCCTGAGACCTGTCAAAGAGGACCTAATCACACCCACAGAGTCCTTACCGCCCTGCTAACCCAGATTCAGGAGATCGCCACCGAACTCGATCTCATCCTTATCGCCTTCTTTGAGGCCACAGGGTTCCCTCTAGAGCGTCACCACCACCCTGGAAGAAATCAGACTAGACCTCAGCCAGAATAACCAAGTCCTGGTCACCACCAGGGAGACCGCCGACCTACCAGCCTACATCACCAGAGACGCCTATTGGCGCAGAAACAGAGAAAACACTAGGTGGTGCTACCACGTACGAGTACCCACCGCATCAGGCATCCAGGAGAGACCCATCGAGTATATCAACGACGATTGGTATTTCATCACCTACGAAAGAAACACTTACTACACGCACCGAAGCACTATAGTGGAAAGAGAGTACGCTGACGAGACAGGACTCAGCCACAGCTCTTTTAGACCAGAATCACCAGAACCGATTGAAGTCAATCAACCCAGCACAAACACAGCCTCACCGTCCTTCCACAGCGCAGACGAAGGCAGCGAACTGACACCAGTCCCCCACACTATCTCCCCACTAGAAGAATTCATCACCCAGGGACTCCAGAATGTCGCAACCCTCCAGGGAACACACCCCCTACAGCCAGAAACACAGGAGACCCCACAGCTCCTCCAGATAGCCCACGCGGCTGCCCAGCCAACAGCACCACCACTGATACTACAGCAACCTCAGTTACCACCTGCACCTACCCCAGTCATGGCAGCACCGGCCCCAGCACCCCAAGCCAATCAAGAACTCAAGGGAGGAAACAAGCCCACGGTCTTTGAAGGAGATCGTAACAAAAGTGATAAATTCCTCAGGGAGTTCCGGCTCTACAGAATCCTTAACAGCCAATCCGAAAACATCACCATCCCATTTAACAGAGTCACCCTCGCTCTTTCATTCATCAAGGGACCCCGTGTCGACGACTGGAATGATGCCCAAGAGCGCACGCTCACAGAAAAGACCACCAGGAATGTCAACCCCATAGCCCGCAATGACGAGGTCCTATGGACGGAGTTCGAGACCGCCTTTACCAACGCATTCACAGACACAGCAAAGGCCCAAGACGCATACAAGAAACTCCTGGACCTCAAAATGCAAGGGAACGACGTTGACGGCTTCATCGCATCCTTCGACCACTATGTCTTGGGCACAGGATGGTCGCCGACAGACCAAGGAACCTTAGACCTATTCAAAAAGGGCCTCAGACGAGGCGTTGCCCTGAAGGTACTCAGTCGAGACACCATCCTGGCCACCCTAGACGAATGGAAAGTAGTGGCACACAAAGAAGTACTCAGGCAAGCCCAGATAGACACAGAGCTTGGACCCTCCCTGACGCTACGAACCTGGACTCAAGGTCCTCGACCCGCGACCAGGGTGCTGACCCCCGCAGCAGCCAGACCTGGTCGAAACAATGTCCTGGTTCCCATGGACGTCGACACCGCAAAGACCCGCGGATGACTAACTGACGCAGAAAGAAAGAAGCTCTTTGCAGAAAATAAGTGCTATTACTGCAAAGAAGTTGGACATCGCACCATGAAATGCCCCAAGAAACCATGGAAACACCCCACGACCCATACCAGGGTAGCCGAGGCGGAACGCAAAGCTACCCCATCCATCGCCCCAGAAGACAGCGTCAGCCAGACTGCCCCCTCAGACATTATGTCCCAGCTACGTTCCATGAATGCGACTGACCGTACCACTATGTTTGACCAGATCATAGAGGAAGATCTGGATTTTTAAAGCAGCTTGATCCGTCAGCCTGGAATCAAGCCTCACATATTTGTACCATGTATGTCTCGAATTGTAATAGTATCAATGCCAAGTTTATGCTCTCGACCATACATGGGAAGGCTGAAGAAAGTGCGCTAGTGGACAGCGGCGTGACCGATAACTTCATCAATCGAAAAACTGCCCAAAGACTCAAGATGACGCCCCGTCTGCTGCCCCAACCTTGCCTCTTGTACAACGTCGATGGGACGGAAAATTGAAGCGGATGCATCACCATGTACTGTGACCTGCTCGTTTCACAAGGGAAGAAAGCACAAGTCCAGCGATTCTATCTCGCCAACCTAGGGCAAGATCGAACCATCCTAGGCTTCCCCTGGCTCCACATGTTTAACCCCGCCATCGACTGGACCAAAAAGACGATAGCAGGAGGACCCATCACCCTTGCCACAACCAGCAGAAGGGCAGCAGATCAACCCAGAACAGTGCTTCGCTACGCACAGCTCCTCGGGCACGCGCTACACGCCACCAACTGGGAGGAAGGAGACACCCTGATCCTCCAAATCAACCGCACTAACATAGCACAAGAGTGGGCAATCCAGGCCCACAAGGAGCGCGTTGCCCCGACAGCTGTGGACGTACCACGAGAATACGCATGCCATTGGAGAGTTTTCTCAGAAAAGGAAGCACAGTGCTTCCCACCTAGCTGAGAGGACGACCACGCCATCAAGTTGAAACCAGATGCCCCTGCGACCCTAGATTGTAAGGTCTACCCTCTCAACCCCAAAGAAATGGCAGCTGCAGACGTGTGGATCAAGGAACACCTTGACAAAGACTACATCCGCCTCTCGAAATCACCCTATGCCGCCCCCTTCTTCTTCATCAAAAAGAAGGATGGATCCCTCCGCCCTGTCCAAGACTACCGCACACTCAACAGTTGGACCGTGTGGGATGTGTACCCTCTGCCAGACATCAACGTCCTCATGAGAGACCTAGAAGGACACACCCTATTCACTAAGTTCGATATCCAATGGGGATATCACAATGTGCGCATCAAGGATGGCAACCAGTGGAAGGCCGCCTTCAAAATGCCACAGGGACTGTTTGAGCCCCACGTCATGCTTTTTGGCCAATGTAATGCCCCCAGCACTTTCCAGCACGTCATGGACCGGCTACTGCATCCACTAAAGCTCAAGTACCCCAGGATGGTCTTCGTGTACATGGATGACATCCTCATCGCAACCCCCCTAGACCACGCTCTGCACAAGAAAATCGTGCACGAGCTCCTCAATCTGATGGAAGAACACTCCTTCTTCCTCAAACCCCAGAAATGCCTCTTCGAGCAATGAAGAGTAGAGTACCTCGGCTTGATCATCGATGGCAAGTCCCTGCGCATTGAATCTAGCAAGCTGCAAGGGATCAAAGAATGGCCCCACAAACTCACCAGCATCAAACAGCTCAGGTCAACGCTGGGAGTCCTAGGTTACCAGCGACCCTTCATCCCCGGATTTGCTGAAATCACATGACCCCTCACCGCACTCCTGAAGAAAGGAGTACCCTTCATCTGGATGGATGAGTGCACCGCGGCCGTGGATCAACTGATCGAGATAGTTACCAGCGATCCGATCCTCTGGCAGCCCAGCCCCACACGACCTTACGAACTCGAGGTCGACGCCTCCCAGAATGCAACCGGCACCATCTTGTACCAACATGACCCCCAAGGGCACCGCCGACCAGTCAGCTACGACTCCAAGACCTTCACCCCTACGGAACGCAACTACCCCATCTGGGATAGGGAGTTCCTCACCATCGTGTGTGGCCTGGAGCACTGGCGCCACCTGCTTATGGGCGCCCAACACCAAGTTGTGGTCATCACCGACCACAAAAATCTCCAATACTACCGCGCACCCCAGAAAATCAACAGGAGGATCACCCAGTATATCCTCACCCTCGGTGACTATGACGTCACACTAGTCCACAAACCCGGAGCGTCCAACAGGGCAGACGCCTTATCTCGCCGCCCGGACTTCAATGGCGCCAGCAGCGATAATGAGGACATTGTCGCACTCCCTGACCAGCTATTCACTAACGCGACCTCTATCGTAGACTTGGAGGAGTGCACCCTCGCCGCTCAGCACAACCACCAGACCACCCTAGCCACTTAGGCCAAGACCTTCCCCCTCGAGCGCCACCCTGGAGGAGGATGGTGGCACAAGGACCACCTAGTTGTTGTGGCAGACAACGAGCTTAGGAGGGGGGTGATCTCCCTCTATCACGATTCAATGACAGCGGGTCACCCCGGAATTTTGAAAACCTGCTTACTCATCGCCAAAGATTACTGGTGGCCGAACCTGAAAGAAACCATCCTCGCCTACATCAAGGGTTGCGCCACATGCCAGGCCACAAAGGCCAACATCAGGATTGTCCAACATTTCCTTAACAGGACTTATGACAGCTTATTATGACT
>QLOZ01006522.1:0-16238 GCA_003314065.1 Lactarius sp. MG50 | reverse complement strand
AGTCGGGTGAGGTGGTAAAGCTTATTGTATGCCTCGTTCTCGTTCCTGAGCTGGCGTTCAAGCTCTGCTTTGCCCTTCTTGGGCACGGAGGCAAACTTGACGATGAGGTGTGATCTGCTCGATGCGTACACGGAGGACCAACCCCCACCAAGGTGGCGGTCAAACAATACGAAAGGACGCTGCTCCTCGCCAGCTTGGGATTCGGGTGTTCCAGCGGGTGAGAAGCCTATCGGGAGGCCGTTGAGGCATTGGATGACCATGTCTCCCGGAATCTAGGGAGATTTGTCAGGGTCATGGTGAAAAGAAAGGGAGTGATTTTCCGACCTTTGATAGTTTTCCCGAGTAACCACGTGGTTGACTGGTCGTCCTAAGCCTTTGGGAACGCTTCTCTCGTCCAGTCTCGTAGCGCCCCAAATCTGACGATAACGTGTCCCCCGAAAGGACAGGAAGGCTGAATTTCTGCCTCAGAGTCTCGTCGCTGAGGTTCAGGGTTTCTGAGAGCAGTATATAGACCAGTAGGCTCCAGATCGGAGGTCGTGGTCGTCCAGCAAGTTCCTGTGGACTATCAGGTCTAAGGCAGAAATCTAGAATCGGCGAGCAATAGAAGGTAGGCCTTCCTGGTGAGCGTGGGATGTAGATAATGATGTACTGCAATCCGCTGAAGATGACTGCCCAGCGGACTGGGGGCTGAACGTCCCTGGAATGGTAGGAAAGCTAGAGGACACGGCTCAGACAGTAGACTACTGACAGAGGCAACCACACGAACCTTGCCCAGTATGGCCTGGTAACCTTCGTATGTAGTCAGTGACAGCTCGGGGAATGGGGTCATCCCTGATCCGTGTGCCCTGATATCGTTCATAAGTTGCCCAACAAATGCGTCAAACACTTTTGGTGCTTCATCCTCCCACAAGATTTTAATTGCGCCGTCGAGTTTGTACACTTGATCAGTGACCACTACGTTGCGATCTGTGCGCTCTTGGTTGCTGAACCTTGAGATTT
This sequence comes from Lactarius sp. MG50, assembly GCA_003314065.1. Lineage (NCBI taxonomy): Eukaryota > Fungi > Basidiomycota > Agaricomycetes > Russulales > Russulaceae > Lactarius > Lactarius sp. MG50. Next base: position 15,239 of record QLOZ01006522.1, on the reverse strand, counting down.
TCCCCGTGAGCGCGCAATGAATGTGGCTGACCAAACGGGACAAATATCTGGCGACGGTTTCGGCATCGCTTTCGTAATTGATGCGGAAATCGAGGCTTGCGCAGTCCCTCTGTAAAGTGGTCAAAGCGGTGGCGGGTGTCAAGCAACCGAACCGGTCCATGACCGATGTTCCCCCTGCTTGAATGGCATAGTGCTCCTCTAGAATGCGATTCAAGTCTTCATGCATCTTAGATGGCAAGTCCTCGACTAAATGCACGTGGGACGGAAGTTTGCTAGCCTCCAACTCGGCGGGATTGAATACTGAGGTGCTGGTAGTGCTTCTGCCCCTATTGTTGATCTGCTGTAGAGAGATAAGAGTGTCCTGTCCATTAGCATTAGGAAATAGGAGGTCTTTCCAGGTGCGAATTGGAATGGCAGACATCTTTGCCAAGAACGTGAAAGTGGTTGCAGATGCTTAGGCCTTCCTCGAATCCTCTTCATCATGTCTCCTTTTCATGTTGTGTTTGCCAAGTATTATGTCATCATATCATCGTCGGTCATGTCTGCATTTAATACATTCCTAGCTGGGCATTCGCGTGCCCGCTTTGTGCGCATGGGACGAATGGAAATATCACATCACACAACACTCTCAACGCAAGATGAAAATCAGATGAAAAAAAGGCGTGGAAATGCGTTACAACCTTGCAGAGCTGTGGACGACCCGTTTGCTTGTTACTCTTTGGCCCCATTTAATGAGAGAACAAAGAACAAAGAGAGAGAGAGATGTGAGAGAGGATGATTAATGAAAAGCACACGCGACACAAACACGCCACAAAAAAAAACAACAATAATAATCGGCGAGAAGTTAGGGGATAAATGAGTTCGTATGAATCGCATCCACACAGTACATAAACAATCTGTGGCCCTCGAACCCATTCATGAACCACTCAAGTGCTCCGCAAGGGCAATACCACATCTTGCAGGTTGGCCCCTCTGCAGTCTGCCTGATCTGGTATTGTACCATTCGGTCTGTTGGCTTGCTGGGCTGTTGGTCTGCGTGAGTGAGCTGTTGTTGACGCTCTGCCTGAAGAGCGAGCTAACCGGGTGAGTCGGTGGCAGTAGGAAATACGCCCACAGCATTCTTAGCACTGACGGCCGAGCTAGCTCAGAAGAAGTGAAGGTTTGATCAAAAGGAATGTATAGAAGTAAGACCAGTCCGCGTGTCTGCGTGCTTTAGAGTGCGTCCGGGGACAAGTTTGCTGCACGTGACATCAGCCAAAAAAAAAATCACAACCGCAAAATTCCGCACGCAGCAAAGTGACCGTTCGAGAGCACCCTTTCTCGGTTGCGATTGTGATTTGAGATTGAGATTGCCCTGCCAAAAAAAAAAACAGGTCTGGACCTGTTTTTATTTTTGAAATCGCAACCACACACGTTACTCAGGCTGTGACCCTATCCTCGGGAGGGCGGGCCGCCCATCCGACTCCACCCTCCCGGGCCTCCACTCCATACTGCCTGTCCGAGTCCGTACCCCCAGTGCCACTCCCTACTGTGTACTGCTGCCAGCACCAGATTCACTCTAGTCCATTGGCATGTTTTGACAATGAAAAAGAGATAAGGTCAAGACGTCAACAACATTGGGCAGTGCAAGGTGCAGTATGATGCGGGTGCGGTGTGGAACCGGTGCAGGGGTGGGGGGTGCGGGTGTGCGGTGTGCGGTGTGCGGTGTTGGCCGTATATACACGGGTACGGTTGCAGTGTGGAGCGGGTGCGGTATGGTACGGGTGTGGGATGTGTACGTAAATTTTACATGAAAATTATGCCCCACGCAGTCCTATAAATGAATTTCAGGCACTCAAAGCCTGGGTGCCACATTTGGTCCACGCTGCCTGAGGATACACCTGCTCCAATGTCGTCGCTCGCCATTCGCAAAGTGCGGGAGAAGCCTAACAAACCATATGACCGCAAGCCTCACCCGCCGAAGGTCAAGGATGCGCCCAAAACCTCTGCAATGCCAATTCAGGCAGATAGGCAAGAGAATTTGACCCTCGGCGATTGGATGACGGTGTTTTCCTACATGGACAAACGTCCGGACATGACTCAAACCGAGGTCGTCAAGCATTTCAACACCAAGAAAGATGGGAGATTGGTTTTCACGCAATCAACCTTGTCACGAAAGCTAAAAGATCGAGCTCAGCTGGAGGAACGAGTCAAATCACATCCAAATGCCTTGTCCTCCAAACGACCACGTGTCGTCACCCGTCCAGATGTGGAGAGAGCACTTGTGATCTGGATGAGACAGATGGAAGCCAAAGGGGAGACTCTTAGCGGGCCAATGTTACAGGCGAAACGCGAGAAGTTTGAGGAGCAGTTCAATGTCCCAGAAAACGAGCGCCTTACCGGAATTGGTTGGATACCCGGATTTTGTCGTGCGTATAAACCCCGGGAGGTTCGACGTCATGGCAAAGCGGGATCTGTTAATCTCACAGAAGCCGAAGCTGAACGCAAACGGATCGGGATGATCCTTGCGTCCTATGCTCCTCGAGATCGATGGAATCTAGACGAGACAGGCTTCTTTGCCTTGTAAGTGATGAATGCACCTTCACCACTTCTCCCCTGACAGCGCCGTACAGTGCACCGCCAGATCGCGAACTTGGTTCTAAGCAGATGAGTGGCAAGAAGCGGGACAAGTTCCGGATCAGCATTGCTTTTGCATGCAACGCAGATGGGAGCGAACGTCTGGATCCTATCTTTATTGGAAAATCAAAGAAACCCCAATGTTTCAAGGATAAGTCACCCGCGGATCGTGGTTTTGATTATTACAATAATAAAAAGGCTTGGATGACGGCAGAAATTTTTGAAACGTAAGTGAATTTGGACTTCTATTCGAATAAATGGACTCATGATAAAATAGGATCGTCAAAGAATTGGATGTCAATATGCGGAATAAGGACAGGCATATTTGTCTGTGTATTGGTGGTTTCTCTGCGCACTGGATTACCTACGAGCCACGCAACGTGCGGCTAGAATATTTCGAACCCAATCTCACGTCTTCCGTCCAGCCTTTGGATGCTGGAATCATTCGGTGCTTCAAGGCCCACTATAGGCGCATCTTTTGTCAGCGAGCGATCGAGCGTAACGAGCTGGACGACCCTGAGATTTATAAGATTGACCTCCTCGAGACAATGCTTATGGCGAAGGAAGCTTGGGACTTGATTTCGGACTCGACGATAGCCAATTGCTGGAACCATGCAAAAATTCAGGGGTACGTAATGTTCAATTGAGATAGCCTTCCAAGTATTCTGACTGATATGCTAGTGAAATCGTTGAGGAACTGAGCGATAGCCAAACTTCTCCACGTGGGAACCGTGGTGCATGGGATATCCTTCGCGAGTTTGCCATGAGCGATGAGATAACATCGCCGATGGCGATCGAGAAGCTTAAAGAGCATCTCGGCAATGATTATCGAGACGCAGATTGGTCCCCGGCTTTGGATGCTGTCATGGCGGCAGAGGGAGATGTAATCAAAGCACAGGAGGCCATCCAGAAATTGTCCGTCGCAACTCAGCTTCCAAGGCTGACCATCAAAATACCCATCCGACAGCGCCCTGAGTCACTTCCTGAACTTGACGAAGCCGAGTCGAAGTTGATGGAAACAGTGGACGAGATGAAGAAACGTCGTATCATTCGAGGTTCGGGGCCGACGCTGGAAGAATTGGTTGATCTGCCTGAGGAGAGGGAGCGCGAGGAAGAAAATCACGCAGAATTTCAAACTGACGAAGCCGTCGCTGCGGCTGTGAGACGTGAAATAGCCATCGAGAAAGGCGAAATTGTTGAGGTTGATGAATCGGATCATGACGAAGGAGATTTGGAGGACTCGGAGATCGATGTTCTGCCTCCGCGCGAGATTATCAAGCTCTGCAAGACCCTTGAAAAAGCATGTCTTCAGACAGCCAACGCTGATTTCTCTCTCGAGCTTCCTCGTCAATTGCGCAGGTTCCAAGCCCACCTGCAGCGTCAAGAAAATTTAAAATTGAAGCAGACTGACTTGGATATGTTTTTTGGTAAGAAAGCATAGTCACGAGTAGTAGTGATACCACGTAGTCAGAGTAGCTACCACTTCGACTTCGCTACTGTAATTTGGATCTCCATCAGCATCGGGCTTTGTCCGAGTCTCTCGCCTATAATGCATCGTGGACATCATCTAGAATCAGCTCGGCTATTTCCAGACGCTGCTACTAAAGCCATATTCTAGTGTACCAGGGTAAGAGCGTTCAAATTATTGAGATGCTGTAATTACACTCTACGATTGTGACCTTCGTCACTGGCACGCCCAATACGCAGACACACCAATCGACTAGTGCAGTGATAACACCGCGGAAAAGTCGAATTTTGGAATGACTTTTTTGTCCGGAGTAACTCAATTGTGGGCGTGTCTACGGCACCATGACCGTAGTCGTGTCATGCCGAGCATGCCCCAGGCTGGTGACCTAAAGGACAAACTGTTGCCTGAACCCAAAGTAGCGCCGGGGCCCTCGGGTGTTAACGTTAACGTGGTGACGACAGTCTACCAGAGCCCGCAATCTCTTGTTGTCTATATGCCTCAGCTGTTCTTCCTTCAGCTTCGGCCTCGGGCCCTCTCACAGACTGAAGGTTATATAAGGACGCAATTTGACCAATCTGTGGCGTCAGGTGGACACGCGTAGGCCCCGGGCACGCCCTTCATGCCTTATTTTCGTGGGGCCCCTACCCTGGTCTTTGGTCAAAAAATTCCTGCCATCTGGACCAGCAGCGTTTTTCCCGCGACTGCACTAGTCATATGAGATCAAATGAAAATAATAATCTGCAGCCATGACGATGACCAACATAAGTCAGAGCCGACATTTGCACTTGTCGAAGCACAAAGCAAGTGCTTCTCTTTGCAAATATCCCACATTCGTATGCCGAGAGCAGCATATCGACCACGAGTGGTCATAGCAGCTGCAGAGTTAATACTGTAGGTGAAACAAGATCATCACGGTGGCGCCACGGTAACCACAGTAACACAAGGCGGATGATCCTTGGGGGGTTTCTCCAAGTAACGATAAATTGTCCGCCAACCCTGGTCAGTCATTTGACCAACCTCGACTTCCAGTTGCCAGCCTTCCAGAGCGTACGTGTCTGGGCCTGAGACCAGTAGAGTCGGTTTCAAGGTGACGTGCTGCATCGGCTCTAATGTGCCGCGGAATGTGAGGCGACCGATCCAGGACGGGGGTGCCAAATCACTGCATGACGCAAAGTCCATGAAGCTGTAATCCGATTTAAAGTAAGGGAAGGCGCACTTGGGACCTGATGGGTCATCAGGTGTTGCCTCTGATGCTAGCTTTAGAGTATACTTGGACGAATGAGTCATGGAGAAGTTTCTCAACACCAGCGTTATGGGGACTTGGCACGACCTGTGAGGTATGGTGAGATAAATATTTTCGATAGCATGGGCAACAGGTGACACGGACGTTGAGAAGTTGTGCTTAATGATGTCGGGCTCAATAATCACCAGCGAGATCGGATTCATCTCTGCATTCCATTCGCTCCCTCGTATGGCCTCAAGAATATTTGACCCCTCCCTCTGTGCCTCTGCATATATGAAACGTTTCGCCTTTGTTTCCTCGGCTTCTTGGATGACAGCATTGAGGGCCCCGTGTTCCGCTCCCAGGATAGCCCCTGATACGAGGACATGCCCTGACCTCCCATGAGAAGGGATATCCCAGAATAAAATAACGTCCAGTGAATGTGGGTGATATAATGGAAAGATATATGGATGAAGAGCAGGTGCGATGTATAGATGCCGAGCCGCCAACTTGTGTGTAATTATATTCCGACGACGTTGATGGAGCAACGACATCGTCGAATGTGCCTTGATAGAGTAATTATGTATCTTAGAGGACACATCAGCCATACGTATTACGCGGAGTAATCGATTTGCAGACCTCGTTTATGTAGTTGCATAGTATATTTATCGGCGGTGGTTGGGTTTCTTCTACCGACTGTCCCTTCAAAACGTTTGTGAGCTTGTTTATTACAAATAGGAAGGTATCGTTGGAGCCGGCAGTTTCATCCCGTGGATTCACACCAATTAGGGATTGAAAGCTTTGGCTTGGAAGGAGGCTTTTACTGGATACTGTTCAGCGATGTACATAACTCGGACAGGTTACCTACCGTTCAGATCTCGTGAGGGACTTGCACGACCATGTCGGACTCAGTGTTACTACCTGGGACACAGAAACTGAAGTAAGAGACGAGATGTTCCGGACATCTAAATTCGAAGTAAAGAGATGTTCTAATTGCTGTCCCGGTTGAAACGTCAATGTCGCAGAGAGTAGGGGGTGGACTTCAAAGAAGCGTGCAAGTCTAACGCTGTGAAATGCCTGGCCCTTCCCCTAGAAACATGGCGTCAACAATAAGATTGAGTTGTGCGCAGAAGAGCATTGCGAACCTCTCGAAAAGTGAGCAATAGACAGAGTTCGTGCTCGCCTAATTTATTTGCATGGAGCACAAAGGGTAATTCGAAATTGGCACCTGGCGCAAGTGATGAATGTTCCAAGGAAGTCAACGGTATTCTATACGGAGATCGAGGCAGCAGAGAATTATCAGAATCAAAGGTCTGGGAACTCAGTGCGGAGACTTCGGCTATAGGTCGCTGAGCACGGCAGACCGGCAACAGTGATATTTGACGCGTACCAGTGGCTTCATCGCCAGACTCCTCAACCCAAAATTCGTCCTCCTGTCCACTAATTAGCCAGATATCGCCTATCGCGTGAGTGCCGATATTCGACAACCAGATACGCATTTGCCTGCACTCCCCATGATAGAGTACCAATCGGTTGTCATCGAAGAACTCTGCCGAGAGTCGCTGAGCAGCGTCTTCGACCTCGACTTTCACGACAACATCGGGTGCGTATATCTTGTTTTGCCGTTGATAGGGCTTGTCCTGAAGCCTTCGACCTCGTGATACCAAGGATTCCCTCACAGGGAGAAGTGAAAGGAACGAGTATGAAACATGAGTGATTTGCAAGTTCATTGGTTGTTTTGCCAGTATTGACATTGGGATCTTAAGTCGAGGAGATTAGCTTGTAATACATGTTGGAAAGGTCGATGATATTCACTGTACGGGTTTCCTTTGGGTCCAGCATAATATCATCTAAAACTTCGACATCAACGAGATCTGGGGTCCACTCGGAGCCCGATGGAAGCCCCGTTACGACAACAGTCAAGTCTGATAGATTGACCTCTGCGTGGAAAGGATTATGGACGACAAGGTCCACCCAGAATGCCTCTACAAAGCTCTCAGCAGAGGAGAAGACAAACTATGACGTACTCACCGTTGGCAGTTGCCTTCCCGGTGCAGTGAAGCATCTCTTTGCCTCTAGTCCCCCAGAACGAAATCCAACTGTCTTCCCGCGATTGCCATGTCACCGGATCGCCGCCCACTGCATCCCCGGGCAATCGCACTCTGGTGAGACGCGGATTGAAGAACGCGACAGGAAGGGTCAGGTCGGTCGTACGAAATTCGGGGCCGGATGTGTCCTTCAGATGCTGTTCTTCAAGTCAGAGACACTAGACCTAGAGGCGAATGAAATTGCGCACCTGGAAGGCGACTTGGAAATCTTCCAAGAAAACATTATCCATGTTGAGGTCATTGGGTGTTTCTGACGCGTCATCTGACGGAGAAATGGGGTCGGAAGATCTCCCCAGAAGTGATAAGAAGAATTGAACGGCCCGCCGAACCTCGCCAGTCGAATAATACAGACGCCCTTATCGACGAAGCGTTAGTCCCTTGACGTTATCGAACGTATGTCAAAGTACCCAACGCATGCTCTAAGCCGGGCAGGATTCCATCAAACCGGGGTGATGCCTGCATCTCAATCCCCTCGGCATCCCAAAACGAAGGTGACAAACCCTTTTCAGGAGAAATCTTATAAAGCTCGTGCGCCTTGCGCAGAAAATATACGGTGAGAGGTTTCTAATTGGACCACTTAGCCATTGTATACCGACAAAACGAAGGGCTTGAACGCACAATCCCAGACGTCTCAAGCCGGTTTGCGGCGAAAAGGTACCAAAGCGCAGCTCGTCGGCGGGCCTGCCTTTGAGAGCTGAGATGACCGGCTTGTGCAAGCAGGAGGGCAGATGGCGGTTCCTCCGCCTTTGAAGGTCATGTATTAGTGAGCTAAGAAGTTGCGGCTTGCTGCGGGACGTCACGCACCGATGAGGCCGCCCAAACCAGCCACCTATCTCCTTCAAGGGAGCTGGCCATGAAGTCGGTGCCGGCCTCCCAACGCACAGCATATGTCAGCGCACATAGCTGAGCCAAAGCTGACGCTTCTGCGGCCGAAGATGTAATCGTAGAAAGGGCGTGCGTGACATGAACGGTTACCGCGGGAGACGGAGAGAGAAGTAGTGGGAGGATTTCCTTCAAAACAAGACGACTGAGTATTTTTGTCTTTCCCGCATACATCGGCATTTCCTACCGATCCGCCCTTCCCGTCTTTCCTTAGCGACTCCCACACGCCCACTGCTAGTTTCAGATCACCCAAGATAGTGGCAAACTCTGCTAGTCGTCTCTGCTGACTCGGAGGAGCGTGTCCTCCAGCAAAGACACCTGTTATTGATGTCTGCGATCCAGACCATATTCCCGAAGAGACCGAGGAAATAGGCGAAGTAGCTATTTGTCCAGGCGCTGGCGATGCTGTCCCGGAGCCAAAGAGACGACGGGTTGAAGAGAAAAGTCGAGAAGGCAGCCGTCGCGTTGATGCGAACTAGAGGCACACGCAGGTCATTCTACGGTTCAGATTGCAAAAAGAAGAGGGTATCACGTTTTCGTTCCAATCTGCAACACATTTTTCCATCCAAGGGACAAGACTCATCGAAACCAACTCCCGAACGAACTTTGCAGTTTGCTGGATGTCTTGCTCGTTCATGCGAAGTGTGTTTACTTCGTGTGTAGGCCTAGAACTCGGGACTGACTTTGATCTTGTGGCGGAAAGATCGGGGGTATTTGGTGCTGATTGGGGTATTGGGGGCAGCTGCAGAGGCGGCATGGGGACAGGGACAGGTGGGGGCGGTGGAGAAGGAAGGACGAGCGGAAGTAGGTAGCTATGTAAACCATACTGCCTTTTGACGGCATTGAAAAGCGCAGTTGCTCTTCGCTGCGTGAGCAGAATGAGATAACCTTAGAAAAACCACGTACTCTTCGTTTGACAAAGGAGAATTCTCCGGATGGACGATCAGCGAATAACGCAGATGTGTATTGTCCACCCACGAAGGCAACTCTATTGGGCGAGCGTGCAGTTGCGCCAAGGTCTGCAATGGATTGGGCAGCATAGTGGAAACAGCCAACACGACTGTAAAATAGATTGAGGACGTTCCATTTGCGAGTAGCACTGACATGAGAAGCACACACTCGCGACAGGATGGTTCCATGCCTCGTATTTCGAGGGAATGTGGTCCCCTTCTACGCAGTGGCGCAAGTCGTTCCACCAAGGAGTCCTGGGGCTGCTTGTCTTGTCTTTCCCGGCGGTGGCTGCTTCCACCCTTTCCCAGTCTTCCAGCCACTTGACGCATCTGTTGGATATACGAGCGCTGATCCAGTCTATCGTTCTTCCTGCACGTCGCTCTTCATCCTCACGACACCCCTCTTCGATTTCCGCTAACTCTGAGAAGCGTAAAGCGAAAGATGCGAGGGGCACCGGTGTCAACGAGGTTGTCCTAGTTGTAACTATAGAAGCGCAGGCGGGTCAGCAGGATTGACACCGTGAAGGAGATGCGTCTTACCCTGTGGAAGAGGAGAAAATGATCGGAGAATTTGAGGCAATGGGGGTAGCGACGAGGCGGAGAGAAGATCGGCTAGGTCAGGAGATGAAATAATGCATATGTGAGGGCTGAGCGAGGGTGGGACAGCAGACGCAACCCGTGCCATTACCCGAACAGCTTTGTATCGACTTGAGAACGCCGGATAGGAGAGTGTTGTGGAAGGGATTGCGTCCCTCGCGTATGGATCGGTGCCGCAAGACCCTCGGCGCGCATTGCACTGAAACACCTTTACATAACTCAGAAACTCACAATCAAGCCATATCACTCTACTTGATAAAGTCAGAATCAAAGATAAGGGATATCAACTATATATTATACACAGGGAAGCATATAACACTACGCGAGCCAGATTTAAAACAGCCACGTCCATCTGGAAGTAATCCACGGTATGGAAACGCTCAGAAACCACCCAGGATATCTCCTAACAAAAGGCCACCAGCCAGTGCACCTAGAAGGGGAAGGGCAGAACCACCCATGGAATTGCCCCGCCGTTGGGGGTAGCCGCCGCCGTAACCATACCCATATCCACCACCATATCCTGGGCCATACCCATACCCCGCGTATGGGTCCCCTGGCGGCGGGCCGTACATTGGTTGGGAAGGCCCTGCAAATTGGCGTTGATTATAAAGGGCTTGTTGCTGTGCATACCGTGCTTGCTGCGCACGGATCATTTCTGCACGTTGCCGCCGTCTCTCAGCCTCGATCTAAGTAAAAAGTGGTTTGTTAAGAGAGCTGACAGAAGCGCCGGACATCAAGTGTACGGACCCTCGCTTGCTCCCTCTTTATTGCTGCACGTTCCTCCTTGGTGCCGATAGCCTTGTCTTTGAGCTTGCCAAAAAAACCTCGTTTATTCTTCCCTTTGTCGGAGGGATCAGGGACAACAGCATCATCATCTGGTACCATGGTGTCACTATCACGGCCGTTAAAAGAATGACGGCGAGTAGGCTTGGGGTCCTCCTTTGACGATCGCTTCTCAGCAAGGTTACCGACTTTCTCCCTAACATCTGGGTGCTCCCGGAGGTATTGCTCGTCCTCATACGGATGGGTCCAGATCGCACGAGGCGGATCTACTGTGGTGTCCACCTGCAGAGGAAGGTCAGCAAAAGATGTGAGCAAGGAGAGCAGATGACGCACCCAAAACGGATGGCTCGTATTTGGATCGAATTCTCGAACCCAGCCATAGGGAAGAGGGGGATCTTCTGAGCTCATGATGGGTGATGAGAGAGATGAGTGTCCCTTGGGTGGCTTTGTGGGTTACTTATAACGGAAAGACGGTGCCTGTGTCAATGTCATATGATCTCACGTGAGCGATAATCAATAATCCCTGTACAGCCTGAGCTGCGCATTGGGGCGTCGGCCATGTCGGCAATTAAACAGCCACAGCCGCCGTTCCCGCCGAGACCACCCTTCAAAATTCTTTCTAGATATCTGCCGTTGTGCTAAGCCGGCTAATGCTATCTACTCACCGGGACTCAGACTCAGACTCGGTCTCGGGTTGATAGCACCGTATACGTGACAGACATTTGTCGCAATGATCCGAAATTGTATCAACAAGCTGGAGATCATAGAACCCTAGGTAGATAGCCATCATTACTGTCCACGAAGATCACGAATAACCTCCTCGATTTTCCTGACTTTCTGGTCCGTAGGCATCTTCAAAGCTAAGCGTCAACAACTGAAAACTGTAGGTCACTGGCATGAGACAAACCGCATAAAAAATCCGCATCCTCTCCCTATGGCGTGTATCCGCGGTATGGCATTGGAGGAAATTCTCAACGAATGCGGCAGCCCCATCATCATGGGCGTTGTTGGAATCGAAAACAGTCCCTTCCCGATGCATGCTGGTGAAGCTGCTACTCCCTTCTCTTCGACGCCGCAAATGCCGGACATTAGAAGGCACTCCCGCGACCGGTAGCTTGCCCCGCTCAGATGCCCATGCGTCTGGAGTTGGGGTCCAGTCCTCCGCAGGAGCACCCCAACCCCACCCGTCGACTTCGATTGGAGAGTTACCCCATTGGACTTGCCTACTTTGCTCGGCCAATCCCCTCTCTAGTTTATCCAGGAACTCGTGCATGGACTCGGCTTCTTCACCCCGTTCCGCAGCCTCCAGCCCCCTTCGCCAGAAAGAGACGAGGTTGGGAGACCAGTCCACCCAATAATTACGTTCTTGCTCGGCCATTCTGAGATTCGCAAGAATGCTCGACGTGGGATTCTGCCCAGTAGATGAGGTACCTTGCAGACCGCAGACGTCTGCCTTGGATGAGTGTTGCGCTGAACCTTCGTGAATCACGGCTTGTTTGACAGTCATGGCATCTGCTTTGCAGATGTCGCAGAGCCATTTCCCGTTGCCTACATCTGTGAAATCTGCACAAGAGTTATTTTACTTGTAGATTGACCACGGTGAGAGAAGGCGCACTGTCAGGATGTTTGAAGTGAGCTACCACTCGGGGCATACTTCATGAGTGTCGTTACGAACTGGGGAACTAAAGGTGCTGCACGGGTGGTGGAGGTATCTCGAAGAGGATCGATAGCAGGGCTCAGGAGCTTTGCATGCCCAGATGAGTAGGCTGCGGTGGCAGACATGAACATGACCAGAAGCTAAAATACTGAACGAACGCCCGTGACCCGTGAGTCGTGTGTAAGTCTTAAGTCATCGGGACCCCCGATCACCGGGGTAAATTTATTTAATAAAACAATTATTTACAGCCCAGCATGCCAGTGCCGCTGCAATGATCATGATCTCATGAAGGTCCAGATGGATCGACCCATGTCCCGTTTGCCCAGAGTGTCGCGGCTTTCGTAAAATCTCCTGCTACTCCTCCACTAGTGAACTGCAAGAAAATGATCAGCAATAGATTGGCTGCGAGTGGATGAGGTGCATGCCGCTATCCTGAAAAAGTGCGGTAAGCCGCTCTGCAGGGCCGCTAGAGAATAGTTGAGCGCAGTGCCAACATAACGCTCCACGTCATCCACTAGTAGCGCAAATCCGTCCCAATCCCCTCCCTTGGGGAGTGGTGACCAAAATATGGTCTGGTTCAGGAAGGGTACGGAAGAATTATAATTTGTCGAATTTGTGACAAAACTTGGGAGGTCAGTGCCAAGTGTACCATCTCGTTGCAGCTGTAGCCAGGGGAATGTTAACATGCTGGCAAGTACATGAAAATAGGACATTACTTGAGCGGTAGTCTGAAACATCGGGGCAAATCCGAAGGCTGCCGTTCCGTTAAGAAACAATCCCAACAGGAACCCTTGGTAGATGGCAGAAAGCCTGGTAGGGAATGCAGTACCGGGCATGAGAACCATCGCGACGATGTAATGGTGAAGCCGCAGATTCAGGGTGGGTAGGAGTGCAAAAACGAGGGTCACCAACGCCCCGAGAGTATAACAGCCAAGATAATACGGAAGCCACCCAGTTTTACGGATGACGCGAACTTGATTTGTAATAATGACGAGTAATACGAGGACGATGATGATGAGTGAAAGGAGCCCTCCGTGTTGTTCTGTGATATCCTTAGCCGTCAATCGATCTATAGGAATCCTTTCCGTAGTGAGGTTCGCCAGAACCGTGACCCAGAACGGCCCAAGATACAATATGGTGGCTTCTATCGGCATCTTGGAAAACGCGGGCAGAACAAACCTGATCGCTAACCGCCAGAAGGCGTAACAGACGAAAAGCGCAGGGAGGAAGGTCCCGAAACCGTCTGCGATGTCAGGGGGTTGTGTGCGTGGCTGGGAGAAAAGAGTGATGTGCCAAAACCCGATGCAGACCATGCACCAAAACGTAATGATGGGCCTGGGGTGAATTATCATAAAGAGGGCGACAGTCACCAGGACGTTGAGCACCAGCGCCTCCGAGCGAAGGTCTGTACAATGACTGAAAGGGGACGTTGCGGAGAGTCTGAAAGAGAGGGGGAAGACCGATGGAAACCCGATGGACGTGAGGCCGTGTGCGGAACGTGGGAGGAAGTCTGTAAAGTTTCCAATGAGGTTGGCGGTCGCGCAGCCTCCTCTCGAGTCACTGACAAGACCACTGGTATACGAAACCTGGTCAATGAAAAGCTTGAGGTTGATAAGGAGCGAAGGTGAGCTCACGCTTGTATAGAGGCCGCACAAAGAAAGCTGTCTCCACGGTACGTGAAGTTTGCATCGCCGCCTCCAACGATCAGGGGAACGAAGTCCACTTGCCCATCTCCAATAGCTCTCGGGTTTTGAAGCTTGACCGACGAACATTGAGCCGGACAGCGGAAATCGAATGAAGAATCCGTGAACGGCTCACAAGCTGCCCCGTCGAGCCCACACTCATCGTTTGCACCCCAGTAAGCCGATGTACAACTCACCCACGATCCGGCTGGGGTCAGGAAAGATTGTGCGCGAACGAAAAAAGAGAGACCGATAATATAAATTACTGCCAAGAATAGTAGGACCCAGGGTCCCTCGTGGAGGGGGCGAGTGAGATGCACAAGACGATGCTCAAGTGGTAGGCCGTACGTGCGTCCCCGAATTGTCAGAGCAGCGATCCACGGGGAAGGCTCTGGATGATAGAAAGTTTGCTATCGTTGACGATATGTATTGCATGGAGATGACGACGCACCTGGAAAGTCAATTACAGGTCTTGGTCCCTTCATATAGAGGAGAAACTGTCTCATGCGTCGAGTCACGCGCGGATAGTTCGACTCGAGCGTGCACCAGAAGGTGGAAGCCCATTCACAAAGGCGGCGACTGTGCCTTTCAGTCTGCAGCGAGTCACTGACGTCTTCTTCGAACCCTTGAAAAGGGTGAACCTTTAGCTGGTTAGGGCAGTGCTCTAGAGATTCATGGGATCTTTGAAGAGTTGTGGTGCTCGGAGTAGCTTGCATGGGGCCGTAGAAATTGAGTTTCGTCGAATATCGCATAGACTAATGTACGCCGCTCATGCCGAGTCATGCGCAGCAGGGTATTCGGCCATGTGTTGGCTGTATAGTGACACGAGGCACACCAGCGCAGTGACGGCGGTGACGACGGCTCTTTTTTCATCCGGATCAGATCGGAAATTGAAATGTCGTATTGTGATCTTTCGGGCGAGATACCTACACACCGGTAACTAGGTAGGGCAGCTATATCCACTACCCACTCGCGAAATTACATATTGTTTACGGGCTTAAGCTCCGGAACCCGAAGCATCTGCAGTAACAGTTAGGCAATTGACCGCACAGCCATAGAGAGTAAGCTCACAGTCATAAACCAAACGGACTTGGATGTGTTCGCCTTCTGGGCCAGTGAAGTCGACGTGTCGAACGTAGCGCCTCTCGCCCTGGATTTCTTCGAACCCCCAAATCTGATCGGGCAATTGCTGTGTGAACAAGTGAAGGATAGGGTCGATGAGAAATGTGACCTGCCTGTTCTGCAATCCAGGTCCTGCCACTCTTTGGGGTATC
>QLOZ01006502.1:8404-26069 GCA_003314065.1 Lactarius sp. MG50 | reverse complement strand
AAAAGAAGAAGAGGTTGATGGCAAAAATGCCAACGCCGAAGATGAGGAAGACAGTGACGGCGATGTTGCCGAGCAGAGCCCCGATCCTCCAATGCCCAGACACCGAGTGACTGCGAAGGGGGCGAACGTCCCAGAACGCGCAGATACGTTCGAAGAACTTCGGAGCCGTTATCACATTCATTCGCAACTGATGGTTAACCTAAAGCGGTATGGCTATGAGCACCCTACCGGGATCCAGTCGTCTGGATGTCCGATACTACTCGAGGTGAGCAGTCCGTTCGTTTCGGAGTGGTTCTCGGGCTAAGGTTTGTAGTCCCGCGACTTGGCTGCGATATCCCCTACAGGCACAGGAAAAACACTGTCCTATCTTCTGCCAATCATGACCCTCCTTGAAGCTCCAATATCACGCTCCAAGACAAACGCTGGGACAGGCATTCGCGCGGTTATTCTAGCGCCAACGCGCGAGCTGGCACACCAAATCTATAATGAATGCTTGAAACTTGCTCAAGGGAGAAAGTGGCGCGTTGTACTATTCAGCAAGGCGACCGCTGCTACACTTGCAGATAAAGGCGTGCAGGACAAAGTTGGCACGTCTCGATCCGATTACTTTTGCGGGATCGGCACTGATACCGTATGGTCAGACGTGGTAATTAGTACACCCTTGCGGCTCGTGTCATCGCTTCAATCAAGCCACCTTTCATTGCACAAGTATGTTCAAGTCCACGTACCCGCGCCAGCCTTTGTGTCTTCTAATACAACTGCTTGGGTAGTGTTCGTCACGTCATCATAGATGAGGCCGACAGGATGCTTGACCAGGAGTTCCTTGCTCAAGTGCAGGAGATTCTGGCAGCCTGTACGCATGAAAGCCTCCAAAAGGCAGTCTTCAGCGCTACCCTTCCTGCAGGGGTGGAGCGTGTCGCATTGGATATGCTTCGGGATCCTATCCGTGTCGTTGTGGGCCTTAAGTGCGTTCATTTTTTGTTGTAGGTCCTCCGCACGTCCTCACCCCGTCCGCCTTCAACAGAGACACCCCTCTACCCCTCATAGCACAATCTCTCACTTACGTAGCCGACGACCACTCAAAGCTTCCCACTTTACGGGCATACCTCTCACAGCCATACAATCCCCCGGTCCTTATATTTACATCATCGCAACCTCGTGCGACCTCTCTTGCTGAGGAGCTCGTTTTGAACGGAACTCCCAATGTCGACTGTCTCCATGCAGGGATGACAAAGAAAGAGCGTGATGAGGCAGTCAACCGAATGCGTCTGGGAGAGAGCTGGGTTATGATCAGCACAGAAGTGATGGCACGTGGTATGGATTTCAAAGGCGTCCGGGAGGTCATCAACTATGATTTACCTCGAAGCGTACAGAGCTACGTGCATCGTATAGGTGATCGTGCTTCTAATTTGTCCCGCGGGTTCGGTTCTGACATACTTTAGGTCGTACCGGCAGAGCAGGCCGGGAAGGGAAGGCGGTGACTTATTTCACTGACGAGGACGCACCCTATCTAAAATCGTCAGTAGAAGTCTCTTATCTATGCGATACTCTACTAAGAAAGGATATCGTAATAGCATTGCGAATGTTCTCCTCCAGTCGGGTTCACCTGTGCCAGAGTGGATACTAAAATTGCCCAAGCCATCAAAGTTGAAACGTAAACAGATGGGGAAGGTGAAGCGCGCGGAAGCTGTCAATCCTGCGCGCAGGATTGGAAGAAACGACGCAATCAGGAAGCGGTGAGGTCTCATTATTGCCATTCGGAATCATAGAAGTTTGACGGCTGTGTCAGTGATATGATTGCTGGTAGTCAGCGACGAAAAGAGAAGGCTCAGCGAGAACGGGAAAAGTTACAATCGCGTTCCGAAGCGTCGGGGGACGATGATGGGGGGGAGTAGTACAATACTGTACTACTTTAGAACACACACTGGCGGGCATTGTTGGCCCTCTTCTAACGCGGTGTCACGTGAATATCGGACCGAGGCCCGGTGAAGGGGAAAGTGCCACCAACGCTATGCACGGGGGCTAACAAATCGCCCTTCCTGCTCGCAGCTGACTCGGTACTACAACAGGTAGGTGTTTGCGTGGACCCTGCTATTGTCCGCCATTCTTGTCGATCGATTGACCAATCGGAGCTGTGTGTCTGTTATTGGGTGCTTTCTAGTCTCCGTTGCTGACATTACCATTACAGAAGATAGTGGTTCCGTAATTAAGTGCTGTGCTGTCCGTGACCTTTACCGTTCGAAGTACCGACCGTACCGTTGATTACGTGTCGCTGAAGCGGTTGCGATAGAGGCCGCGGAGCTTGAACAGCAAGTCCGCGCGAGGTGATCTGCTAAAGAGGGTCCATGAGGCTTCGTTTCCGTGATCATAGAGAGGCGTAACTTTCCCGCGAGCTTCACGCTGAACCCCCCACCAGTGTACAAGAGGGACCTGGGTTCGGTACAAGAGATGGGCAGAGAAATTCAAGATCGCACTTGGCTTCTTAGATCTCCTGGATTCTATCATCGCTTATAACATTATATGATATGCCCGCTACTCGCAATGTCAGACGTTTTCCCTATAGCCCCCAGACGATGCTGGTGTCGTCGAGTGGGGGACGTGTGGGTAAGTGATGTGCCCAATTTGGGAATTGTTGGCGTCTGTTAAACACTCGAGGCCTGTTTACCCTTTTAGGAGATTGCATAGGTGATGGACTGCTGCAATCCCACAGAACCGGACTTGATGACCTCCTCAGCCACGTTCCTAATACCGTACTTCGTTCCGAGCCAAACCAGCAGTCCTTTGTCCTCCCCGCGTCCGCGTCCGCGTCTGGCCCCGTCCCGACGTCCGTTCCCGCCATCCCATTCACGACGGACGCAGCCATCGCGCTCACCACAACCGAAGACACATCCGGCATGCGAGCTCAGACCGCCGCGCCGGTTGGAACCCCGCGCACTTGCATCCGCGCTCGTGCGGCGGCCAAGAGTCCTTACGACCGTGTCAACTCTACCACGAAGCTCAACGCGGATCTCGACGAGATCATCAAGAACTGTCCTGCCGTGGACGTCCTTCTCGGCGGCTACGCTGCTTCCCGCAGCACCACTCACAGTCGCGGTCGCGACCAAGAGCACGTCTCTCGTCCGCCCAATGCGTTCATGGTCTACCGCTCCTACGTGTGGTTCACCAAGCAGCTCCACAACAACGACGAGAAGAACCTCAGCTGCGTCAGCAAGCTCGCCGCCGAAAGCTGGAAGGACATGAGCGACCAGGCTCGAGCTCCGTTTCACAGGATCGCCGCAGAGGCCAAGCGCAGGCACGCGGAACTCCACCCGGATTACAAGTACGCTCCCGCGTCTCGCGCAGAGAAGCCGACCAAGCCGACGAAGAAGAATGCCCAGACGGCATCCAAGGCCCGGGAGAAGAAGGTCAAGGCGGTCGCCGCATCCACGAGGGAGCGCCCTGTCCTTTCACCAGCGTTGAAAGGGGTGACAAGGACTGGCGCGGGCTGCCCCAAGTCGTTGCCCGTCGTTGCCCGTCCCACATCCCCTGGTCCCGCGCCCATCAATGAGCCCCCCGTCCTTTCACCAACGCCGAAGAGAGCGATACGGACCGACGCGGGGACCTCCAGCCCCCTGCCCATCCGTGCCGCCCCCACATCGCCTGTCGCAATTTGCACCGACGAGCATTTGGTCCTTTCACCGCCCCTGATCAGGGGGATGTGGACCGCCGCGTGGACCACCAGGGCCTTGTTCTACGGTGAACCCCCCGACTCTCCCTCGCCGTCCTGGTCCACTTCCTCCTCCTCTTCAACAGCACTTTCCACCCCTGAGCTGCGTCCGGTATCCTCCCGCGAGCTGGGATATGTCTGGGACTGCGATCTCCCGGGTTACCCCCCGAAGCCCCGCTTCTGCGCCCAGCGCATCCCCAGCCCTGCCATTTCTGAACTGGAGCTGGAACCGTCCCTTCTGTCTGAATGGCCAGATGTGAGTTCACGTCCCCCAACCTTTTTCACTTTTGGGCAGAACACTGATACTTTTGCTTTGCTGCTCTCCTGTCGCTGCTGTTACAAGAAATACGCCGAGGCCGAGTCGTACCATGACCTCCAGCCCAGCGCGCTCCTTTTCTGTGAGGACAAGGATCCCAACACGCAGGTCGTCATCCCCCCTCCCACGCGCGAGGACATTGACTACAGCCGTTTCATTTCTGGAAACCCCGATGCAAAGCTCTTATCGCCCACTTTGACTGTTTCTTACACGGATACCCCTACCTTCGCCCCCTCCACGAAAACTATCCACGGCGACTTCAATTCTTCGCCATCGACTATCTTCGACGGATCGATGCTCACCATGCTGACCCTCGGTCCAGATCCCGTCGTGGTCCAAGCGGGTATATACGATCTGAATGACGACCCCGTCGTCGCTTCTGGGATTTTCTAAAGTGGGGTTAGTAGGTTTTACCCCTTTAATTACCCGACTATTGCGAAGTGTCCGGAGCGAGCTGATTGCGCCGGCATACGCCACGTCCTGTCAATACCCCTTAACTGGTCTGCTGTATTGGTGTCATCGATCTGTACAATCACCCTTCCACCAGGAATGTCCTGTTTCCCTACTTGTACAGATCCATTATCATGTTCTAGCCCAAGTCATATCGCTTGTAAATCAGCACCTTGCCTTTACTATTCGAGGACGCATCGATTATGTATAATAATGCAATAAGGTATTCCCAATCCCCCATTACTTTTTGGTTTTCTTCACCGCGGCCTCCTTGGGGCCGCTCTTTGGCCTCTTTGCTTGGGTACTGGGCGCTACGTCTTCTATTGAGATACGCCCTGCGGCAAGCTCCACCTTGAGCCACTCCTCACACTGCTCCTTTGGCTCCCCGGGGTGACCGAGCTGCCACTTGACTACCTCGGCAAGCACTTTGCCCGTCCACTGACCTGGTTTGGGCGCGCCGAGGATTCGTACGATCTCACGTCCCTGCGGTCAAGTCAAGGCGTCATGTCGGGGACCCCGCGACAGCACATCACAGTAACACGGCTTACGTCGAGAATCGGCTTCGCGTCTACATCCTCTTGTAGTCCCAGCTGCTCAACGCGACTTGCGAAGCGGTTGTACTTTTCAATCACTTTGGCGGCAACGTCGACTACGGCCCAAGCTTCCTCAGCGTTTCGGAAGGTGATGATTAGCGTGAGTGGTCCATACCGTTGAAGTTGTCCTCTGGGGCATCATAGAAGCCAACGAGTTCTTGAATGAGGGCGAATAACAACGACGTCGTCCAATGCGCCCCGATAAGGGCGTCGTGAACCAGTTTGTTGCGGAGGAGCAAGCCTTGGACAAGCATCTTAGCTGGCTTGGAACGATGGAGAGGATCGGCACAAACCTATTGCAACACGAGTCCTGAACCTCTCATCGTCAACATCCGGCGACTTGAGTAACTCGGACGCCAGGAAGAGCGCAGGGATGCCATCCAAATAGTGGTTCTTTGTTCCGACCTTCAAGCCCTCACGGATCACGGCTTCGACAGCCGAGCGGACCTTTTTCTTTTCGTCCACGTACGTAATGCCCTTGTAAGGCGTGAGTGCACAAGCCATGTATAGCCGCGAAACGACTGAGGTGGACGAAGAGAGTTCAGATAAAAGAAGTGGATGAATCGGTGGGTGGGGGAAAAGTGCGGCATCGGGTCGAAGGAAAGTCTGAAGGATAGATGCGGCTGCTATGGCAAGCGACGTAGATGAGGGCTGCGAAGAGAGGGTCGATGCGACGGCTGGTGGTATGTGGAAGACGAGGGGGAACAAAGACAGGGCATCAAGTAGACGAAGTGACATCAGGGGGTTCCGGCCTAGATAGACCTCAGACGACATCATCGGGAACATTTCATGACTTCGTCAAGTATCGTACCTCCCATCATCTTGTCCAGCTCTTCTCCCACTCGTTCCCGGGTTATCTTTTGCAATAGAGCTGCCTGGACTCCACGAACGCTATCACGTCAGACGGATTCAGCATTCTTTCTACCAGAACGTACCTGGATCTCATCATCACGGGCTGACTCCTGTAGCTCCGACACGAGTTCAAACCCGAACCGGCTGGCAAATCGAACACAGCGGATAACCCGTAAGGGATCATCTAGGAATGTCTGCCTTGGTGGAAGGGGTGTCCGGATAGTCCCATGTTTCAAGTCATCAAGGCCCTGAAATCATCAATGGAGCGATCGATCTATGTGCGGGAAAAAGGGCTACTTTATTGCAATGGTCCTCGATAGACCTCGTATGCACATTGTAAAATAGCGAGTTGATCGTGGTATCCCGACGCAAGGCGTCTTGCAGTGGCGTGCCGAAGGTCTAGAACTGGTTCAGCACGCCGCGAGGTAGGCGTTTAACAACTCACAACTTGCGTCGGTATGCGGCTGTCATCTGCATATGCCTCATCCCGCAGATTCACAAAATCGAGATCAAGGCCTAGAACAGTGGTCTTGGCAGTTTCTAGATGTTTCGACTGCCCAGGGTTACCCTTCACAACAGCAACGGACTTGACGGGGAGATGTTTATGCCTGCTAGCGAACTTTGTGAACTCGAGAGCGAATGCGTGTCCCGTCATGTTCTCGAGTGCAATATCTATATCGTGACTGTCGGACCCTAAAAGCTGCAAGTGGTCAATGCTTATTCGACAATCAAAACAGGATCTCCCCCACCTTATCCCGCACCCATCCTCCTGCAATGCGGCAAGCAGTATGCGTGCCCTTTTCTTCGAGGTGCCTCGTGCAATCGTCCAAAAGGACGCAAAGCTGTGACTCGACATCTGTGAGACGGATTTCCAGGCGCTCTGGGATGTGAATTGGGTTGCGTTCGATATGAGAGGGCCGAAAAGAAACAGAACGAGACATCATGCGTATCCGTGGTGTGCACCGTAGCAGCATACGGTGACTCGGAGGTTATGTGTCACGAGACACAACGCGCGCGCACAACTATGCTTTCCTCCCACGGTATCATGTCATGGCAGTCCTTACGCTGATTACTATGATAGCATATTCTATGGTGTCGTCTCTCCATCAGTGTGCTCTTCTAGGACCCATCTCCCTATCGCTGTATCCTTGAACATGATTTGCGGATATAGGGCCTTCCAGGCGGCCAGAGACCCGTACGTCATCTAGTGTGACCCTACTGTATGGACTGCTGGAAGGGGAGGAGGGTATCGCACTTCCATCTATAAGCTCTATGTGAAATCTCGTCCACCTGGTTGTGTGGGCTGTTCGTGCGCAGGTGGTCGATTCTACTATTGCCTCATCTAGGCGGATATCCGGATACCTGGACCCTGACCCTGGGCAAGAAAACATGTATAGGACTTTGATTGCCTACCCTCGACCCGAGCCTACGCACATCTGGCACAGCGTCTCTGCATCCTAGGGTGAGTAAGGCCCGTGTGACCATTCAGTGATGACTGTCCCGGGCGCGTATTATAAAATGCTATCCCACGAATCTAGACATAGTCCACGCAGTGATACAAGTCCAAAGCAATGTCCCGAGAGCTACAGATTATCTACGGTACTTCCACGGAAAGCAAAGCAAATGCAAAGCGAGTATAGGAATATCAGTGACGTATCATATCTAGTGGGTGACTGGTGCCATGTGAAGGACACTTTGTATCCAGGTTACTACATCGTACATCTCGGCGCCGTTGATGGTATGGGCAAGTCCCTCGTACCGCTTGAAGGTTAAGAAGGCCGTCGGAAGACGTAGGACGTCGCGCAAAAATGCCATAGCCTCCTCCGAGTAATACGTTGGTATCTCGGTATCGTTCTTGCCGTGGCCACAGAAGATTGGGAGGGATGGTTCTGTATGAACGATTTGCTGCAAGCAAATGACGTTCAGGCCCTCGTCACATCGGCACTAGATGGTTGGTACTGACCTCACGCCCCCTGTGGGGAATCCAACCCGATAGGCTGATTACACCTCCGAGCTCATGCAGGGTCGTCAGAGCGACCAGAAGGCTGAGGGCCGCTCCTTGACTGAAGCCCATAAGGATGATGCGACGGGGGTCGGCACCACGATGGACCTCGGCCT
Organism: Lactarius sp. MG50; assembly: GCA_003314065.1. Taxonomy (NCBI): domain Eukaryota; kingdom Fungi; phylum Basidiomycota; class Agaricomycetes; order Russulales; family Russulaceae; genus Lactarius; species Lactarius sp. MG50. Next base: position 18,034 of record QLOZ01006502.1, on the reverse strand, counting down.
GGATCAATCCCTCCACACCGGTGACAGAAGACGCAATGCCAGCATCGTCCCATTCATCATAGCCTGGAGGAAGTGATCCGATGTCGAACCAACTCGGACGGTGGTGGCCGGCGTTCAAAGTAACTGGCCTAGAAGGGCTGCGGGAGCTAAGAAGTCAGGGCGGGAAGAGGAGGCGTGTTTGGCCAACGTACGCCTGAGGTAGGACCCATTCAACGTTTGGCAGCTGCCCTGCCATCCGTTGGACCATACCATACCAAGCAACGTTAGTCTGCCCGAGTCCCTGGATTAGCAAGGAAGGTGAGTACGGAGTTCACAGAACGAGTATAAAGAGCGATATACATGTAAAAACATGACCGTTGCTGTTCGTTGCGCAGTGGCAGGAATTCTTAGCGGGGTGCCCATAGACATCGATCGTTTTGCGTCACACTGATTTCATTGTAACCGCTCGAATGTAGCAATATTTATTACGACTCGGAGTGAACACAGCCCCAAGCAGTGTAACATGATACATATTGGGGTTTTCGTCGTTGCGCAGTCCCAGTGTCAGTGCCAGCGAGTGCTGCGCTTGATCATGATGATGGAACGAGCGGGACTTCGAGACGACGGGGTTAGGTGTGTGTGAAAAAGCACGTGAACGGGAAGGGGGCACTGGATGAGGTAATTGGAAAGACTAGCGAACAACTCGCCGCATCGAGAGCACCGTGACTGCATTGCGCTACACTCTTCCTCCCTCTCCTTCTTCCCGTCAGCCACCGCCTTCCCCTTTAACGCTCTGCAGTGCCCCATATACATACTTTCCTTTTACTAATAATGGGTAATATGTCCTCTTGCTGCGAGTCTTGCTGTACGTGCACTCGTCAAAGCATTTTGCCTTACGACTGATCTCTTGGCGCTCTTCGCTTGGTGTTTCAGTCCGGTCTCGTAATTCCCAGTCGTATGAGCCCCTGTTACTAGAGAATGAGCGAGAGGCAGTGGCTGACCTCCTCCAGTACCTCGAGAGTGCGTACCTATATCCTTTCTCCAGGTGCCCGAAATCCTCCTCACTGCCTTTATCCTTTCTGAAGACCGGACGACGACAAATTTCTTCAGTGGCTCTCCACTCTCCGCGCTGACCACACTTTCCTTTTCCGACAATGTCGACCTCCAGCGCAGCGCGGCGCTTGCCTTCGCTGAAATCACTGAGAAAGAAGTCCGGCCTGTTGGTCGCGACACGCTCGACCCCATCCTTTTCCTCCTTTCCAGCCATGATACAGAGGTGCAACGAGCTGCCAGCGCCGCCCTTGGTAATTTGGCCGTAAATAGTGGGTCTGAGCCGCGGTTTTCAATGACCGTTAGCTGACAGTACCGAATTAGCCGAGAATAAGTTGCTCATTGTCAAGCTGGGCGGGCTCGAGCCTCTCATTCGCCAGATGCTCAGTCCCAACGTCGAGGTGCAATGCAACGCTGTCGGATGTGTTACGAACCTTGCCACGCACGGTATATATCTCTCCTCACGCTTTCATGAGGTGCGAGAAATTAAGATGTTTTTCGTAGACGACAACAAGACGAAGATTGCCAAGTCAGGCGCTCTTGTCCCTCTCACTCGGCTGGCCCGATCCAAGGACATGCGCGTGCAACGAAACGCGACAGGAGCGCTACTCAACATGACACATTCAGGTCCGTCTTATGTTTTCCGACTACGTTCTTAAGGTAATTGATCAACGCCCATATTCCAGATGAAAACAGGCAGCAACTTGTCAATGCTGGCGCCATTCCCGTCCTTGTGGGTCTGCTCAACTCTACCGACACAGACGTGCAATATTACTGTACAACTGCCCTGAGCAATATCGCCGTCGACGGTGCGTGTGATATCACCTTGCCTAAGCGGTAATGGCGGAGTTTGTTGATAAGCCCCATTTGGAATTGGTCAGGCTCAAACCGGAAAAAATTAGCACAAAGCGAGCCCAAGTTAGTGATAAGCTTAGTGCTGCTCATGGAGAGCACAAGTTTGAAAGTACAATGCCAGGCGGCACTTGCATTACGGAATCTCGCGAGTGACGGTGCGTGTTTCTCCGTCCTCGTGCTTGCCGGGGCGCTAAGTTGTTTATAGAGAAGTACCAACTTGAGATCGTCAAGGCGGATGGCCTACATCCCCTTCTTCGCCTTTTGCAGTCCACCTACCTTCCCCTCATCCTCTCTTCCGCCGCCTGTGTGCGCAATGTGTCTATTCATCCTCAAAACGAGTCACCGATTATTGAGTCCGGATTCTTGCAACCGCTCATTAATCTCCTCTCGTTCAAGGATAATGAGGAGGTACAGTGCCATGCTATCTCAACGTTGCGTAATCTCGCGGCCAGCTCGGAGAAGAATAAACTTGCGATTGTCAAGGCAGGAGCAGTGCACTCCATCAAAGAGCTTGTTCTAGATGTCCCGATGAACGTGCAGAGCGAAATGACGGCCTGCGTGGCAGTGCTGGCACTGAGCGACGATTTGAAGGGACAACTCTTGGAAATGGGAATTTGTGAGGTGTTAATCCCACTCACGAATTCACCCAGTTCGGAAGTGCAGGGCAATAGTGCTGCGGCACTTGGAAATCTTTCTTCGAAGGGTTAGGGTTCTATAAGCAGATTGATCCTGATCAATTTCTGACCACGTCTCTTTTGCGTCAGATGGCCGCACCGCATCGGATGACTACTCTGCCTTTAACGATGTATGGGAGAAGCCTGAAGGAGGCATGCACCAATATCTCCACCGATTCCTGGCTAGCCCCGATGCCACGTTCCAGCATATTGCTGTTTGGACTATCATGCAGCTTTTGGAGTCCGGGGGTTAGATTAGGTTTCCTCGATTTTCTGTAAAACACTTGCTAATCTGTCTCTCTAGATCCTCAGCTGATGAGCAACATCCGCTCTTCCAGTCTCCTCATACCTAATGTGCGTGACCTAGCCGTCTCACGCTCCGTGACGCCTACGTCGTCCGCTGGAGGGACGCCCCACTCGCAGCGCTCTCAAACACATTCGTACCAGGAGACTGAGGTAGGCGATGGTCAGGGAGAGATTCAGGAACTGGCGCGAAAGATTCTGTATTTTGTGGATGGGGACGAGCAGGTAGCACTTGCTAGTTCGGCGCCATCGCACGTGCAGCCAGGGTCATCGGTTGGACGCGAGTCGAACGCCAGTGGTATGGACCACGAAGAGCTGAGGAGAAGTGTACGAGACGCACTGAGTGGTAGTTCCCGAAGCCAGTATCACTGACTTCACTTTGGACCTTTTTCCATTCTGCATGGGAGGCAAGTTCTGGAATGCCTGCTGTGATTCTTTTTCCATGATTATTAAGTCTCCTTCACGTGTGTATGAGTTGTTCGTTACGTTTTTCTATTGTTTTTCCCGTCGCTAGTTCAGACTATTGCTGTTATCGACTATCATCCTGGTCACTGCGATCATCGCATGGGTCATTATTGTGTTGTGAGTTCTCTCTGCTCTTAGTTCGCATGGAGGATCTAGGTAGGTGCAAATTGAAAGTAGTGGTGGGTTTCTACGATAAGCACAAAGCATGAATCCACAGAGACCTTTCTATTACCTTGTGAGGTGGTGAGAGAGTGAAGGGCTTCAGTACCATTGGCCATGTGGCTGTGTCAGGTACTGACACGCGTTGTTTATCCGCGGATATTTGCTCACACTTTGAGGCCAATTCAAGTTTCCCTTGTTGGCACTAGGCGAAGCAAGGTCGGCACACGGACTCGGAGGTCCGAGTTCATCTACTACTCTTCCACTTCGTTCCTTCTCTTTGCCCATTGTTCACAATCGCTTTTTCTTATTCGAGTCACATGGTTCATGAATCTGTCATTTTACGGTCGCCAGGCCTGTCTGAGGCTGCCTCGTGTCCATAAAGAATCAGATCCTCCCCTTCCCGCCACCATGCTTTTAAAACCACTCGGCGGATATGGCGGCTTCCTTACATATATTTCACCCCCGTTCTTACACCACCCTCCCCTACCTTCTCTTCACTCCCTCATACCTATAAACAAAGCCCTCGGCTGTGCCTTGGCTTTCTCTCCTCCCTTCTTCTCTTGATCCGCCTTTCGTCGACAGTATTTTTCTTCCTGTCCTTTCCTTCACACCCTACAACCTTGCCGTCTTAGACCATGCGTTTCTCACTCAATACCACTTTCATCCTCGCTCTTGTGAATGTTCTTGTAGAGCCCGTCAATACCCTCCAGAATCAGGCTCCGAAACGGCACCTCCTCAAGCGTGCCACCGACGATTTCCACAGGGTCGCCCTTCGTCACAGTTCTGGTCTCGCGCATGACCTCCGAATCGCGTTCAGAAGCCTCGGTGTGCGCGCGTCCGTGGCGGGCAGCAGTAACAAGCCATACTGCGTGTCTAATCTTGGAGGCTCGTCAACGGGCAAGTGGTCGAATTCGACTGCCACCGGAGACACCAGCCATTACACGTCAAAGACGGCCAAGGCCACGAGTACGAGTAAGGGTTCCTCAACGCCCACCAGTTCTCCCGGACCAAATTCACAGTCTGCCTGGCACCTTGCGCAATCCTACGTACGTTTCTTCACTATTTTTGCCTCCGTGCCTTCGGCGCGCCTAAAATTTTTTTCCTGCCCTCCTCTCACACAATTCGGTTTACAATTTGATTCCGCAGTCGGGTGACACGTTTTTCTCGGGATGGGACTTTTTTACCGGAGGTGACCCAACTAATGGGATAGTGCAGTACGTGGACCAGCAGACCGGGGTGCGTTGTCAGCCAGCATTTTACCGCCCGTGTGTTGGTCTCATGACCCATTATATAGCAATCTAGCAATTTGGTCTCTACCAATGGTGACGGCAACGCGATCATGCGCGTCGATACCACGCCGCAGGTTACGGGCAATCGTCGTTCCGTGCGCATCCAAACACAGTTTAGATTCACCGGCGGGCTTGTCATCATGGACAGCGTGCACATGCCCACGGGCTGTGGGACGTGGCCCGCATTCTGGACCAACGGCGTGACTTGGCCGGTGACGGGGGAGATCGATATCGTCGAGGGTGTGAACAACTACACGAACAACCAGGCGACCGTACACACTGGTGCTGGCTGCCAGCTTCCAACGGCCAATGCCGCTACCCTCGGCATCTCGGGCTCCATTGTCGGCGGCACGAACTGCGCAGCGCTGCAAACGAACAATCAAGGGTGTGGCGTGCGAGCGAGTCAGACGAACTCGTTTGGCGCGGCGTTCAACAGCGCTGGCGGTGGCGTCTTCGCCAGTGCGTTGTCCGCGATCCTCCACAGCGATGCGAGTGCTTACTCGAGCCACTGACAGTGCGATGGGACGATTCGGGTATCGCCATCTGGTTCTTCGCCCGCGACAGCATCCCGTCCGATATTACTGCGGGTGCCCCCGTAGACTCAAACTGGGGCACGCCCAGCGCGTTTTGGCCTGCCACGAATTGCAATCCTTTCCAATTCTTCCAAAACCACGCTGTGATCTTTGACACCACCCTTTGCGGTGACTGGGCCGGTGGCGTTTGGACAGCGTCCGGTATCCCTGGACAGGAACAGAGTTGCGCTCAACGAACTGGGGTTGCCACGTGCGAGCAATTTGTCCGACAAAATGGCGCATCATTTTCCGAGGCTTGTGCGTGCAAATTCCTTCTCTTCTCTCCCTCTCGGTTCCATTTCATGCGGTGCATTCTGAGGTCGACTGACTCTACTCGGACAGATTGGGAAGTCAAGGGTGTACAGATCTACCAGAGCAAGTAATAGAAAATAGGCCAAGAGCGCTTTCCCCTAAACACACACATGCACAGTCTACGCACAATGCACGCGACTAACGAGTACATCTATCTAACTACACACGGATGATCGAGTAGTATCATATTTTTTCTTTATAGAGCAACACACGGAGATCGTGTAATCCTCACATTCATTGGGCAACTGTCACACAAGGCTTATTGGACTTCGCGCGCGCGCGCTGCCGAAGCGTGTGCGTTCTGCAAGGGGTTCACGTTATTGGGGGTCGGGTGATGTATTAATATTAATACTGTACATATTGTACGCAATATAGACAACGGTTTACCGACATCGTGCACGAGTGATTGACAGATGAGGCGTCAACCGTTGCGAATTCCACAACGTTTTTCACGAAATAAGCGCCAAGACTGGGGAAAGAAGGTTCTTCCGTGACGGAGAGAAAGCCTAATACAGTACTCGAGCTTGGCAGCATGCAGGATGGGGGCCACGCAGCAATCGGACATGCTGTCGCACCACGCCCGTACAGACCGTCCTCTACCGTGTGTTCCCCTCCCCCCTCCCCAGGCTCCCCTTCGCCCTCTTCATCACGGCGCCATCATACTGCAGGTAATATCACACATACCACCACCACCACCACCATCACCATCATCAAATGCGAAAACCGTAGCTGTGATTGACCGTCGCCTACCCCACTCCCACCCCGAGTCGGCCGGCACCCGCCCAGTGAGTGGGGCACACGCACACGCAGACCCCATCCCACCACCCCCAACTATTTCCTCGTCTTTCTGCTCTCGACGAAGAGTACCCTCCGTTTCACTGTAGGGGCAAAAAATTAGAGAGAGATATTAAAAATAAAAATAAAAAAGTTAGAAAAGGTTTAGAACGTTTAGGAGTTGGGCGTGTGGGGGACACGCGTCGCGCGCGTGCGTGCGTGCGTGCGTCGCCCCAACCCCAGCAGCCCAAAGAAGAAGAAATAGACCGGAACGTACCTCTCGGGTCGTACTTGACCGCGGCCAGCTTGGGACCCGTACGGAGGCGCTGCGTGGTGTAGAAGAAGCCAGTTTGGGCCGTTGAAATGAGGCGCACGATGAGGGTGCTGTCATCATCAATATCATCACGGTGACGGTGACGGTGTTTCCGTTTTCGTTGTCGTCGTCGTTGTTAACTTCATTGATCGAGTGTTTTTTGTTGTTCGACGCACCGGGCTTTGGACTTGCCTGCCATTCTGGGTCTCTTGGTAAGTATGGTTTTTATCCAGGCGACGGGTAACTCAGTTTGTTGTACGTGGTTTGCGCCAGCCAACAGTAGGAAAACTGACGAGGACAGATTCGGGTTAAGGGGCAAGGAACGTGGGAATAGTGTGGAGCTTCACACACCTTGTCGGACACTGCGACTCGTCTGGTATTTTATCTTCCCAGGTGATTCATCATATGTTATCCGACGCTCAACAGGCACCGTGCCTCGAAGTTTTATTTGGGATAGTAATACAGCCGTGTAGAAAAAAAATGAAGGCAAAAGCATACGAGTATACCGCGACCATACTTTCCCATATCTTCCGCATAGTTGCCTACACGGATAGATGGCAGAAGCCGTAACAATAGAGAAGCAGCAGGACCGAGACATCAGTGTGAGAGAAAAGATCTTACTATCGTACAGTACAAGACGTTTAAGTGGGAATATGCCAAAGGCGGAAGAAAGTCCAAAAGTTGACCTGCGGATGGACTATGGCCACCACACGCAGTGATTTCGTACAAAAGGGCTGACATCGGACAAATGTGCAGCGATTAGGACACAAAGTAAAAGGAGAGGAAGGAACGGAGGTGAAATGAAGCAATGTGGAGAGTGGTGTGAGAATGGGCAAGGGTTGCACGGCTTTAGAGGGGAGGGCGACGGAATCGGATCACTGCTCATAGGCAGGACCCTGCAGCGACGCCATCCAAATCCTCGTTTTGTACAAGCTATGCGGCAGATGAGTACCGTCACCAAACCAAAACCAAGACACATGACGCGCACCGGAACAGTTCTCGTACTAACTCACGAAAATCGATCCGCTTTTCAGCAACGAAATAAAATGTGAGTTTACGTCGATCCCTGAACACAAGATTAAGCAAACCCGGAAAACTCGCGAAAGACGACGCTACCATTGATATTCAGCATCTACGACTTCCATCGGCAACTTTTTCTGCCGAACTTTGCTTTGGCAGAGCTGCAGTGCTTTGAATTCATCCTGCATCTTCGACATCAGAAGCCTACAATGAGATGTCAGCTTCCAGGGCCAACGGAGAAAATGACATCCGAGGACGTACTGCGCATCCTGGGTGCCCGCTTTCCCGTAGATCAACTTTGGGTTGATATCTTTCTTGGACCCAGTACTGCCAGCGCTGAGCGGCGGCTGCTCACCGGGGCTCGTAGGCGTCTCCGAGTACCCCATGTGCGATGACTGCTGCTGTTGCTGCTGCTTCTGGAATGCCTCGACTTCAGCCAGCGTAATTGTGTCATTCACAACCTTGCCCAAGTCCTTTCCACGGTCTGCTTCAACGATCACAAGATCACCGACACGAATGTCCAGAGCGAGGTCCGTTGAGTAGAACAGGTCCGTCCGGCCCGCCTTGAACTCGACAATGTAAAGTGGGCACGATGCTGGCACAGCATGGAGCGGTACACCTTTGCCAAGGTCATTGATCGATTGACGGGGCTGTGGTAACTGAGTGTGTGCGTCTGATGCCCGACGTTGTAAAGGCGTTGTGAGGAGGCCATGTGATTCGTGCTGTGGCTGTTGCTGCTGCGGAGCAGCTCGTGGAGAGATGGGGGAACGCGTAGCGAACCCAGAGTCACCAAGCGCCGGTTGTGAAATATACTTGATGCCTTGCCCCGGAATGAAGCGGGCTGTCAGACCCTGGGAAGCCTGATCCTGGATGTCATGTTGACCGAGCGACGGGGACCCACCCGTCGACAGTCCGCAGTCGTTTGGTTCACCAAGTGTCTGACGGCCACCAGGAATTGACAGGTTGAGGTTCTGGTAAGGTGAGAAGCGTTCGGGCGAACGGCTGAGGGGGGCATAGATGGGGAGGGACGAGGGCTGGCTGGGTGGAAACGCGGACGAGGAAGAGACTGGACCAGGGCCATCTTTGCCGAGCGACAGCAAGTTTAGATCACTCGCAAGGTCGTCATCGCTGAGTAGCAGCCCACCACGGCCAAGGGACGACTGGCCAAAGAATTGGCCGGGCGTGCGGGCAGGTTCGTCATCCGCGCTAACGCCCGGAGCACTGAAACCGACAATACCACGACGCGGTTGCACGACGCTTACGCTATGTCGCCTACTTGTGGTACCGCTTCCTCCTCCGTTGGGGTGTTCGTGCATGCCATTACCGGACCAGAGTTCACGGAATGCAGAGCCATCGTCAAGTAGGATATCGTTTACGTTCCGCACAAATGGACTCATGTTGGAAATATCAACTGGGTGGCTGCAGTAGGAAGAACCAGGCGAGACGGGAAGCCGGAGAAAATGATTGTCAAAAGTCGATCTAGGCGGCGTACTAAAAAGACCGTACCGATTACTCGCGAGGGACTTAGTCTCCGGAATGCGTCCGGGAATACTGAGCGGGTTGGACCCAAAACCTGAGTCGTTCCAGCTATTAAGGCCGGGTTGACCAAAAGTGCTTCCGACAGGACCGGGGCGAGTCGCAAGAGATTGAGAGCGACTGCGCGTAATTTCGGCGGTATAGGAACGGCCGCGCGATGGCACGGTGGGAATAAAGCGTTCATCATACGTGTCAGACGTAGCTTCTGACTCGTCGTCCTCGAAGGTCGATGCGAAAGCCCGAGCCTCGTGCACGGCAGAAAGACTGTTCTGGAGGGAAGGAGCAGTAGCGGAGAAGGAGGAGCTACGACCAGGAAACGAGCCTGG
>QLOZ01006501.1:0-21779 GCA_003314065.1 Lactarius sp. MG50 | reverse complement strand
CTGGTCGCTGCCGCTGGCCGCAGTGCAGTCCTCTGGAGGGCGCGGCGCGTCGGCTGTGGTGACAACGACGCTGCAGGGCACGTTTGTGAGCGCGGATGCGCACCCGCGCCCTGGAAGCGGCGGCAACGACGACGACAGCTGCAGCGACAGCGGCGACGGCGCGGCGACAGCAGCAAGAGCGGCAGGGGGAGGATTTAAATTATTCATTTCATACTCCGTCTCGTAGCTACAAGTCAATATTATCTTAGTTTTTGTGCTATGATGGAGCCATAAAACCTGCAAGCTGAATGACACCGCAGGTTTCGGATTGACACTGCGGTTCACACCGTATCCCATGTGTAAAATTCACAGTGCCCGTAACCACGGTATACCCAGCGTGCGGATCCCTAATGCTTCATGATGCTTCATAATGCCTCACAATCTCTTATAATGTGTATTAATGTCCATTATAATGGTTTATAGTGGTTCATAATCTCTCATAATGTGTATTGATGTCCCTTATAATGGTTCATAATTTTTTATGCTGCCTTATAAATGCCTGTAAAGCATCATAACACACGGAAAACATTTTGGGCTCCAGCAATGCCCAAAAATGCCCAAAATTTTTTGACCAATTTGCTGATGAATAGCTAGATCTGACACTACAAGAGTTACCGTTTTTGCTTGTCCACAACTGTAGTCCTTGCCCTCACTCTAAACTGCTACCACTACAACCCTCTCCCCGCTTTTCCTAGTCAAACAATTCCACTTTTTCCGGCCGTATTTCCTCCACTCATGATATGAGCACATCCTCTGAATCCTCGGTTTTACCGTCACTTTTGAAGGACGCCATTGATAAGTACAAAACACAGGTGGGGACAAGCCTCATCGATAATCAACTTACCATCCAACTTGGAACATGCGACGATGTTCAATCTGTTGTTGCCCTTCTTGAAGAGCGAGTACAGGCATTCCGTGATTTCCTGGGACGCGACACCAAGATAAAACAATCGATCGGACGTACTGTCCATGTCCTGCATACAGTTTTCACCAGCCTGGGCGTAGTCGGTTTAATAGTACGACTGAACCGACTCATGGTCACCCGATTACCTGTACCTGATCCTTATTCTATAGCCCTTCCCACCTGTGAAATTAATATTTGCTGCCATCGGTCTCCTCCTCACCGTATGTATCTTCCTCGGTCCCTAGGCGTGCGTTCTTGTCATATCTAGTGCCCCAGGCTGTAAAGGACATCAATTCCAGCTATGATGCCCTCCTCCAGTTGTTTGAGTCCATCAGCAACTTCGTCCAACGCCTCGATATCTATACCAAAATACCTCCTACCACGGTAATGACAGAGATCGTCGTGAAAATCATCGTCGAACTGCTGTCCACCCTTGCCCTGGCTACCAAACAGGTTAAGCAAGGTCCACTCAGTGAGTCCACTCCCCCCTTCCTTAAAAGGTCACAGCTCGACGTGACACAGAGAAATTTGGAATGAAGCTGCTAGGAGAGAATGAGGTTGACCCGGCGCTCCAGAGGCTCGATCGACTCACCCATGATGAGGCCCGCGCGACCGCAGCGCAGACCCTCGAGGTTGTCTATCGTCTTGTCCAGAATATGGGGTTACTCATGGACGGTGAGTTAATTCCATGTAATCCGTCACTCACACTAGGCCAAACGTCTGTCACCTTTAGACAGCAAGGCGTCAAATGATAGTGTGCGGCAAGTTCTAGGTATGTTCTATTGGGAGAAGAAGCGAGCTATTTATAACTAGGGGCCAGAAATGATGCAAGAAATGACGAGCCAAGCGAACAAGGAGAGGCGTCGGTTATTCCCTAATTCCGCTATTGCTGATCAGGAGCACTGAAGTATGCTCACAGGTGACCAGATGCGGCGGGACCTTCGACGTTGGCTCTCTCCACCAGATCCGTGGATAAATCACAACATTGCGTGGGATGCTCACCATGATGGAACCGCAACATGGTTCATTGAAAGCGATACTTTCGCCGAATGGAAAACGTCAGGTTCCCTTCTGTGGATCCGTGGGAAACGTCTGTATCTCCCATATTTGTAGTTTCACCGTGAGACTGATGGCCTATCTTGTAGCGGGCGCGGGGAAGACTATCCTTTGGTATGTTAAGTTCGCGGTATTTTCTGCTCCCGTAACTCATTTCATCGTCAAGTTCTACGATCATCAAGAACATTGAGGGCTTGCGCAAGTCTGGTTTAGCTTCGCTGGCGTTTTTCTATTGTGACTTCCGAGACGACGAAAAGAAGGATCGACGGGGCTTGCTGTCCTCTCTTCTATTCCAACTTTGCCATCAGTCCGACTCGTACTGCAAGATTCTTTCCGGTTTCTATTCCGAACATGGCGATGGCTCGCAAGATCCCAATGACAGAGCGCGCACACAGTGTCTTAAGGACGTGCTCAGATGCCCTGGACAAGCCCCGATCTACATTATCATAGATGCCTTGGACGAATGTCCAAGAGCATCTGGCAGGCAGTCCTCCCGTGAAAATGTTCTCAGGCTGGTCGAGGAGCTCGTTGGTCTACACCTTACAAATCTACGTATCTGTGTTACTAGCCGTTCAGAGGCCGACATCGAAGCCGTGCTTAATCATTTGACTCCCCGTTCGGTTTCCCTTCACGACGAGGGAGGACAAAACCAAGACATCATCGATTATGTCACGTCCATCGTCAATACCGACCCAAAGATGAAAAGATGGAAAGCTGCGGACAAGGAACTAGTCATCGAGACGCTCTCGCAAAAAGCTAACGGAATGTAAGGCATTGGTACCTCGAGGGTTCACGACACTCATCCCCACTTATTATGCAGGTTCAGATGGATTTCCTGTCAGGTGGACTACATCCGCCCTTGCCTTCCGGGGCGTATCCGTCGTGCTCTGGACGAATTACCAGAAACGCTCGATGGGACTTACGAGCGCACCCTGGAAGATATCGATAAGGCAAACTGGGAATATGCACACCGTATCTTCCAATGTATCACGGTGGCTTCCCGTCCACTTACCGTCGAGGAGCTTGCAGAGTTTCTCGCGTTCGATTTTGAGGAAGGAGAAATTCCAAAGCTAGTAATGGATTGGCGCTCCGAGGACCCAAATGAGGCCTTACTTTCCACATGCTCAAGTTTGATCGCCGTCGTATATCATGATGAACACTGGGTCATACAGTTTTCTCATTTTTCTGTCAAAGAGTTCTTAACGTCGAGCCGCCTCACCATGGGAAGACCCACGATTTCCCGTTACCACGTTCTCATGACACCTGCTCATACCGTTGTCGCGCGAGCCTGTCTCGGCGTTCTGCTTCACCTCGATGAAAATGTTAGCGAGGATAGCCTGAATGACTTTCCCCTCGTTGGGTATGCCGCAGAGAAATGGGTGGACCATGCCCAGTTCGACAATGTATCGCTGAGCGTGCAACATGGCATGAAGCTACTCTTCGACCCCAGCAAGCCCTTCTTTTCAGTCTGGATCTGGATATTTGATCCAGAGGCCCCGCCCATGACACGCCCGGAACGCCCGTCACAACCCCGTGGAACACCATTGCATTATGCGGCACTATACGGCTTGTGGGACGTAGCAAAGTTCCTGGTCGTCGAATGCTCACAACATGTAAATGCCCAAAGGCCTTCGGACAACCGGACTCCATTATTCTTAGCAGCCGAATTCGGACGTTCCGAGGTTACAAGGACTTTACTTGATTACGGCGCAGATGAGAATGCCAGGGACAGGGGTGGCATGACTCCGTTGCATGTGGCTTCGGAAGGGGGGCATCTGGGAGTCGTTCAGATGCTTCTCAATCACGGCGCAGATGCGAGTGCCCGTGACAGGGAGTACCGGACTCCGTTGCATGCCTTGTCGCAGAATGGGTACTCGTAAGTTGGTCAAAACGCTCAATCTAGGTGTAGATGCTAATACTGGGACAGCCGTCTTACGTCATCAGGAACGCGAAATGGGGACCGTGGGAAAGTTGCTGAGCTCCTTCTCGAGTGGGGCGCAGATCCAAATGCGCAAAATAATCGCAAGCACACTGCATTGCATCTGGCGTCTTTCCATGGACACATGGAACTTGCTAGGATCCTTCTTGATCGCGGGGCAGATCCAAATGCTGAGGACGAAAATTACACCATCCCATTGCATTTCGCTTCCAGTGGGGGACATCTGGAAATTGTTCAGATGCTTCTCTATCACGGCGCAGATGTAGATTCCCGTGACGAGAAGAATTACAAGACTCCATTGCATTACGTGCTACAGGGTGTATGGTAAGTTTCTTAGGATCACTCGATCTACACGTAGATGCTAATACTAGGAAAAAATCTCGCAGGTTTAACGCTTCTAGAGAGCAACAAGACGTTTTGAATGTTGCTAGGCTCCTCCTCGAGTTGGGCGCAGATCCAAATGCACGGGACAACGACAACAATATTCCATTGCATCTCGCATCCCGAAACGGACACGTGAAAGTTGTCGAGATCCTTCTTGATCGCGGGGTAGATCCGAATGCTCAGAACAACAATAACGCCATCCCATTGCATCTCGCTTCACGAGGTGGACATCTGGAAGTTGTTCGGATGCTTCTCGATCGCTGCGTAGACGTAAATGCCCGTGACAAGAACTACAACACTCCATTACATTGCGTGCTACAGGGTGTATGGTAAGTTTCTTAGGATGCACCCGATCCACCCATAGATACTAATACCAGGAAACGTCTCGCAGGTCGATGCCGTTTAGAGCCATTTTGAATGTTGTTGAGTTCCTTCTCAAGTCGGGAGCAGATCCGAATGCACGGGACAACGACGGCAAGACTCCATTGCATCTCGCATCCAGAAACGGATGGGTGCGAATGGCTGAGATCCTTTTTGATCGCGGAGCAGATTCGAATGCACGGGACAAGGACGACAATACTCCATTGCATCTCGCATCCAACAACGGACACGTGAAAGTTGCCGAGATCCTTCTTGATCGCGGGGTAGATCCGAATGCTCGGAACAACGATAACACCATCTCACTGCATCTCGCTTCCCAAAGTGTACATCTAGAAATTGTTCGGATGCTTCTCGATCGTCGCGCAGATGTAAGTGCCCGTGACAAGAAGTTCAACACTCCATTGCATTGCGTGTTGCAGAGTATACGGTAAGTTGCTTGGGATGCACTCGATCTACACGTAGGTGCTAATACCGGCAAACTTCTCGCAGGTATATGTCGTTTAGCGACCAACAAGGAGACGTTTTGAAGATTACTGAGCTCCTTCTTGAGTCGGGGGCAGATCCGAATGCACGGGACGGCTACGACAACACTTCATTGCATCTCGCATACAAAAACGGATATGTGGAAGTTGCTGAGATCCTTCCCGATCGTGGAGCAGATCCGAATGCATGGGACAACCACGACGACACTCCATTGCATGTCGCATCCAGAAGGGGACTCGTGAAATTTGCTGAGATCCTTCTTGATCGTGGGGCAGATCCGAACGCTCGGGGCTACAATAACGCCATCCCATTGCATTTCGCTTCGGGAGGTGGACATCTAGAAATTGTTCAGATGCTTCTTGATCGCCATGCAGATGTAAATGCCCGTGACAAGTACTACAACACTCCATTGCATCACGTGCTGTGGAGCCCATGGCAAGTCTCTTAGGACGCACTTGATCTACACGTAGATGCTAATACCAGGAAACGTCTTGCAGTTTTACACAATTTGGAAGGCATGGAGACCCTTTGAATGTTGCTGATCTCCTTCTCGAGTCGGGCGCAGATCCGAATGCACGAAATGGATACAACCACACTCCATTGCACCTCGCTTTAAAAAACGGATACGCGGAAGTTGCTGAGATCCTTCTTGATCGTGGGGCAGATCCGAATGCTCAGAACAACAAGAACGCCACCCCATTGCATTACGCTTCGGAAGGTGGACATCTAAAAATTGTTCAGATGCTTCTCGATCGCTGCGCAGATGTAAATGTCTCTGACAATAACTACCAGACTCCATTGCATTGCGTGCTGCAAGATATATCGTAAGTTTCATAGGATGCACTCAGTATACAAGTAGATGCTAATACCAGGAAACGTCTCACAGCTTTGTACTTAAAGAACAAGAAGACGTCTTGAAGATTGCTGAGCTCCTTCTCGAGTCGGGTGCAGATCTGAATGCACGGGACAACAACGACGACACTCCATTGCATCTTGCTTTGAAAACCGGATATGTGAAAGCTGTTGAGATCCTTCTTAATCGCGGGGCAGATCTGAATTCTCGAAGCAACGATAACACTATCCCGTTGCATATCGCTTCCAAAAGTGGATATCTGGTAATTGTTCGGATGCTTCTCAACCACGGCGTAGATGTAAATGCCCGTGACAATATCTACAACACTCCATTACTTTGCGCGTTGAAGGGTGGATGGTAAGTTTCTTAGAGTGCACTCGCTCTACACGTAGATACTAATACCAGGGAATGTCTTGCAGGTCTACTTCGTCTAGTGAGCAACTAGGAGACGTTTTGAATGTTGCTGAGTTCCTTCTCGAGTCGGGCGCAGATCCGAATGTGCGGGACAACGACAACAATACTCCATTGCACCTCGCATCCAAATACGGATTCCTGACAGTTACTGAGATCCTTCTTGATCGCGGGGCAGATCCGAATGCTCGGAACAACGATAACACCATCCCATTGCATTTCGCTTCGGAAGGTGGACATCTAAAAATTGTTCGGATGCTTCTCAATCGCGGCGCAGATGTAAATGGCCATGATAAGAACCAAAATACTCCATTGCATTGCGCGTTGCAGGGTGTACGGTGAGTTTCTTACGATTCACTCGATCCACATGTAGATGCTAATATCAGGAAATATCTCGCAGGTTTGCAGCATCTGGAGAGCAACGAGAGGTTTTGAATGTTGTTGAGCTCCTTCTCGAGTCGGGCGCAGATCCGAATGCAGGAGACAACCACGACGACACTCCATTACATCTTGCATCCAAAATTGGACACGCGAAAGTTGCTGAGATCCTTCTTGATCGCGGGGCAGATCCGAATGCTCGGAGCAACGATAACGCCATCCCATTGCATTTCGCTTCCAAAAGTGGATATCTGGTAATTGTTCGGATGCTTCTCAATCGCGGCGTAGATGTAAATGCCCGTGACAATATCTACAACACTCCATTACTTTGCGCGCTGCAGGGTGTACAGTCACGGTAAGTTTCTTAGGGTGCACTCGACCTACACGTAGATACTAATACCAGGAAACGTCTCGCAGGTCTGTTCCGTTTATAGGGCAACCAGGAGACGTTTTGAATGTTGCTGAGTTCCTTCTCGAGTCGGGCGCAGATCCGAATGCACGGGACAACGACCACAATACTCCATTGCATCTCGCATCCAAATACGGATACGTGACAATTGCTGAGATCCTTCTTGATCGCGCGGCAGATCCGAATGCTCAGAACAACGATAACACCATCCCATTGCATTTCGCTTCCAAAAGTGGATATCTGGACATTGTTCGGATGCTTCTCAATCGCGGCGTAGACGTGAATGCCCGTGACAATATCTACAACACACCATTGCATTGCGTGCTGCTGAACGAATAGTAAGTTTCTTAGGATGCACTCGATCTACACATAGATGCTAATACCAGGAAACGTCTCGCAGCTTTGCACAACTCGTAGAGGAAGGAGACGATTTGAAGGTTGCTGGGCTCCTTCTCGAGTCGGGCGCAGATCCGAATGCACGGAACAACAACGACGACACTCCATTGCACCTTGCTTTGAAAACCGGATCCGTACGAGTTGCTAAGATCCTTCTTAATCGCGGGGCAGATCCGAATGCTCGGAACAACGATAACACCATCCCATTGCATTTCGCTTCCAAAAGTGGATATCTGGTAATTGTTCGGATGCTTCTCAACCACGGCGTAGATGTAAATGCCCGTGACAATATCTACAACACTCCATTACTTTGCGCGCTGCAGGGTGTACAGTAAGTTTCTTAGGGTGCACTCGATCTACACGTAGATACTAATACCAGGAAATATCTCGCAGGTCTATTTCGTCTAGTGAGCAACTAGGAGACGTTTTGAATGTTGCTGAGTTCCTTCTCGAGTCGGGCGCAGATCCGAATGCACGGGACAACGACCACAATACTCCATTGCATCTCGCATCCAAATACGGATTCCTGACAGTTGCTGAGAGCCTTCTTGATCGTGGGGGAGATCCGAATGCTCAGAACAACGATAACACCATCCCATTGCATTTCGCTTCGGAAGGTGGACATCTAAAAATTGTTCGGATGCTTCTCAATCGCGGCGCAGATGTAAATGGCCATGACAAGAACCACAATACTCCATTGCATTGCGTGCTGCAGGATGTACGGTGAGTTTCTTACAATTCACTCGATCCACATGTAGATGCTAATATCAGGAAATATCTCGCAGGTTTACAGCATCTGGAGAGCGACAAGAGGTTTTGAATGTTGTTGAGCTCCTTCTCGAGTCGGGCGCAGACCCGAATGCACGGGACAACCACGACGACACTCCATTACATCTTGCATCCAAAATTGGACACGCGAAAGTTGCTGAGATCCTTCTTGATCGCGGGGCAGATCCGAATGCTCGGAACAACGATAACACAACTTCTTTGCATCTAGCATCAGAAGCAGAAGCTGTTCGGCTCCTCCATTGCCACACTGATGTGAATGCCTATGACAATGATCACCAAACGCCATTCCATCTAGCATGGCAAAGCGGACACCGTCGTGTCATACAAGCATTGTTGGAGCACCGAGCAATAGAGGGACCTGTGCTGAGCCCTGCTGCTGTTTGGTGAGTTAAGTTTCTCTAAAGAACAGACCATAAACTAACAAACTACATACAAACGACGCACGGATTAAGCAACGAAGAATGACCCTATAACTCAAACACTTACAGCCCCTCTAGTTCTGGGACTCAAGTGTCCCATCAAGATAAGGAAGTTCGAGTGGGAAGAGGCAGGAAAAGGCTGTTGGGCAGCGAGGCGAGGATAGCGAGGTGAAGAGGCGCAGGAACGGCACAGGGGGAAGGAGCAGAGACGCGTAACGTATCCCCACAAATCGTCGCAAATCGTCGCAAAGCAGACAATTGATAACTACTGTTTTCACACCTTTAATATTATGGGCAGGTGCGACACGTTAAGGTGGTCAAGGATATATAAAAATTATGTCGATACAATGAGATTCGAGAGAGCTATGGGTGAATTACTACTGGCTGAAAAAATTGGCGAATTTAGAAAAAAAAATGGTCACGACAACTGCAGCATGATTGTAGATGATGGTGCGAGTGTAGTGTCGTCCCAAGTGAGGAGAAGACCAGAGTAGGGGCGATGGCTAGTGGGAGAAACTTTAGGGATTGAAGACGCTGTGCTCGAGCTAGCTTAGGCGGCTTCGGAAATGGCTGAGAGGTTTTCTGATATCACGCTGAGTGCTTTAGAAGAGGGAAATGTGAAGGGGATGATGATTACAAGACCAGGATACAAGGTATATATACGTGAGGTGAGACAATAGGGGAGAAAAGCGATAAGAAAAGCCACAAGTAAAGTACTTAGAAATGTAGGAACAGGAATTGGTGGCGAGCTTTGAGAGTCGTAACAAAGCGGTGTGGGAGGTGTGCGGCTTTGAGAGAGGTCGAGAGGCTGAGCGTGGAAGTGAGAGAGTGTGGGTGAGAAGAGGTGTGACTAGAAAGCATGCAGACTCGGAAGCCTGAGTGTGCCAGTGGCTTTCGCGCGCAAGCCGGGAGCGATCCTTACACGATCATGACCAAGGACATAACTGCAGCGGCCAGTCATGACCATACTAGAACAGATGCCAGTAGACCTTCCGATAACGTGTTCGTGCCAGTGCATTTAGACCACGATAATGTCATGCCATGGTCGCACTGAACTCGACCGGTGGAAATGATCGTGGAATAAGTCAGAGGTCACATGATGAGGACGTCACGGGACAAGTAGTACATATAGCGGATCATTTGCGTAGAGGGTTTAACCCTTCCACGAGGTCCTTGGCCTGGTGATGGCAGGGAAGGTCCTGGAACGAACGATTGGACGAGTGGTGAGAATGTCTCGTGACCCCTCTCCCTTCTAAATCCGAACCGCATCTTGCGCCTGGCCTCATTATCGGTTGGCTTTTTTTTCAAGCATCCGGCTCACTCCTTTTGGGTACGCGCTCTAACGACTCCAATGAGCGCGCTTATTTCTGGCTTCCGGGCTCGAAGGCAACCTCGACTCGCGAACTGCTGGATTCTCCGGTATCAGAGCGCTTGTACGTCGACCAGGGAGAGATCGTGCGTGTCCGGGTGGAGAGACGAATTTTGCGACGATGAGCCCGGTCCGCCGAAAGCGACTGAGGGTGTGTTCATCACCGGAGAAGCGAGGCGACTACCATACACGGTGACGGTGAGTCTCCTGTGTTCTTCAAACGGCGCGACGCTGGGTGCATTTTTACGTTCCCCCTTGTAGTGCTCCATCGCTGAGCAGGGTCTTGGACTAGTCGCGTGGTGGAAGGCAGCGGAGACCATACTGGAAGAAGGATGATCCTAACCTACTGTATCACCCATTGTGCACAACGAGAAATATCTCGGACCGCGTGCTGTTCCATTTTTCAAACCTTATATGAGGGGAGGGCACTACCATTCGCGAGGTCAAAAAGACAAACGATCGACCTGAGGGCGTCATTCATGCTCTTCGTATGCTCCTAGAGCCGCGACCGGATGTTGTAGCTCGCATGATTAACTCATTGCCATTGTGCGCTCACGGCAAGGACTGAGTACTAATAGCTCACACCTGTTTGCGCACCGCAAGCCCCTTGGCTCAATCCCTTCGAGGAAGGCGGCGCCCAGACACCTTGTACTGATGAAATTCACTGGCATGACACCATGATCATTTCTCGCAGCCGAGGACGTTCGCGCGACAAAGGGAAAGGTGACTACTAATTTCAATCCTTGGGATGAAGGATGAAAGCCAAAAGATGGTTGACGGCACAACGGGAGACGCTGCCCACCGTGACACACCGATATCACATCCCACCACCACCTCCTGTATTCCCTTCCCCACACAGCATCTAACTCATACCATGCCACACCCCAGAGACTCATCGCCATCTGTTGATGTCCCTAAGCGCCGCGACACACTATCCTCGAGCGGTGGAAGAGGTCAGAGGTCATATGATGAGGAAGTCACAGGACAAGTAGGACATCTAGCGGATCAGGTGCGTAGAGTAACCTGGTTGCCCATCGACGAGTCCTTAGGGGCGCGACCCCTCTCTCCTGCAGTCCCGTGGTCCCGTTGATAAGAGGCCAGATGTCACGTGGCGATATCCACGCTGCAACACGAGGTGTTGTGGCTGCCAGTGGGTGTTCGGACGCCGTCGTCACGGGTATTGACGTCTGGAATGTGATCAAGTAGTATTCGAGGTGGCCGTTGCCTGCAGTCATGTCGTCATACAGACGGGCATTCACATCTCCACAGCGATCAAGCAGTCGCTGCCCAATGTCGTGGCATCCTTGAACGGATGCCAATGCACTGCAGTAGAGTCTCGTTCCAGGTATCCCGAACGTCCACATCTATACAGTGCATAAGTGTAGTGGCTGTGAGACCTCGGTGTGTCCAATTTACAATGCTGCGTGCAATGGTCAAGTTCCGCAACGCAGTATAAGGTCGTTCCGGGTGCTCGGAGACGGTTCCCCAACTGATCAGGTCGCACAACCGAAGCCACACGGAAAAATGGGATTTGTCTGCGTCCAAGGAGATAGTCGATCCCATCTCCTATGTGTGATATCACGTCCTCGAACCCCACATGGTCTCCCCAGTGTTCAGCAGCATACCGAACTAGGGGAAAGTTCGTGATACTCTTCATGTCAATGTGATAGTCCAATCGGAGCAACACGGCAACGCAACTTGGGTCATGACAGAGAAGTGAGAAAACTGAACTACTCAGGAACGGTGGTCCTCGACAATATTCTCCGACTTCGCCTCCTACAGCAACGTCGAATCGTGGTGGGGCCCCCTGTCCTGAGCATCCGAAAAACCAAGATTGTCGATATTTGCGAACTGGGTTGAACGTCGGTGAAAGGGCGAATGCGTTAGTTATTATTGGCTTCGTAGAACCAGCTCGAAGTAATATACGAGCGCTACTTTGGCGGGCGTCTGTTCGCCCGATCCAGATTTGAGCAAGAGTGAGCGCAGTTTCACTGATCCAGTGAATGGGACCCGTATGATGCTGCCTCTGTTGTGAGCGTTGCCGAGAACGGAAGCAGCTATATGATGATGCAACGACCTACAGCTGATCATCTGCATCCGACTCGAAATACTATACGCCATTAAAACGCCTAAGGTTATGGTCTAGTAGGCGGTGGGTCGCGAGACATTCCTCCTCACTCGCGAGCATATACTCACCACTCGCTCGTCCAATCGCTCGTTCCAGGGTTTGATTACTTCCTGGCCCTCACCGGTGAGCTTGAACGCGACGACATTATCACGGTCTAAACACACGAACAAGTTATCAGAAGGTTCACTGACATCTGGAGTATGATCGTCACAGGCCGCCGCAGTTATGTCCCCGGATCGGTCATGATCGTGCAACCTGGCTATAATAATCGATTACCACCGTGGGTTCGGATGCCAAATTAGCTTAGGTAAGTCGTTGCCACCGCCTCCCGCAGTCGACCTTCCCCTCCACCCACCAACCACCACGAATCGATATCATATCGCGGATGACTGAAGGCACCAATTTGGTCAACTAGTAGTGGTCAGAAAGGATGTTTGATGCCGTCACTCGCACTGTTCTGCAGTACTACACCACAAACCCTCTGCCGACCGAAGATCATTGGTACGGGCCGTGGGTCTCAATCTTGACCACCTTATTCCCCACTTCCCAAGGCTATATCGTTACACCGCAGCGCCGCATTCCGGACAGCGAAGGCCACATCCCTGATTCTGTAATCGAGGTCATTAAGTTGGTCGCCCCATCTGCAATCCCGTACCGTTCTTATCATCGAGGTCAAAAATAGCCAACACTGGCGGGCTGGTATCCCCTCGCTGGAAAGGCAGATAAAGCGCCAGACAGATGCCGCCTTCAGCAGAACTGCAGTTTCAAAGGTGTATTGGATTGGTCTTGTTGGTCCTCATTGGCGATATGGTATCAAAGAAGACGATGATGGACAGGATCCGAGACCATTAATCGCTTGGCATGGCGTCACTCGTGATCAACCCTCGTACAATGATTTGCAAGGTCTGACTGCTCTTATTGTAGACATGTGAAGGTATGATCTGGTGTTGATTAGATGTTGGTAAGTCCTTTGGAGTTGTCTCATACTTTGTCTGAATCAATGCTTGTATTAGTTTTGTCTGTGTACCACTACCGTCTTCTCCTGAGCTGTCTCAAATGTTCCCACTTGTGAGATACAGTGGCTTGGATCCTTGAATGAATCGGGCAGACTGTCACTCACAGCCACAACCCTGCGACGCGTGAACGCGGCGTGGTCTGCCACTGCGAAATTGAGAACACTAGCTGTGCCAGTGTTCCCAGTTCCGCAGTGGCTTCCGGGTCGGGTGGAGGGTCGGAATTAACTTATTCCTGTTCAACTACATGGCCAAGAGGACGGGCATGATAGCTATGTGGTATGTCACACTTACAGCAATCTGCAAAACGGTAGGCGATTTCGAAAAATTTTCATGTACGCCCTTGTTTATAGTAAACAACCCAGTTTAGTAACCATGCGTACTTGGCGGGCACACTCTAATGTTGAAGAAAACGAGTAAAAAATGAGAATAATGATGCGGTAAAACAAACCATGACGGCAATAGTGGCGCAACATTTTCCCCACTCCTCTCATCACTCCACGTTGCCTCAGTACTAATTCCAGTTGCAGTCTTGATGTCTTTAGGGCATATACCATGAAGGTACATAATGAGAACGAGCTTCTTTAGTTCCTCTGATATATAGCGGAAGTTGGCCATTGTGCCAGTGTTTGAGGTACTGTACAGTAGTCTAGGCAGTCACTTCAGTGCCAGTGCGTACTGTCTTCTGTGCGTACTGCCTTTACATATATGTACCAGGCACTGCTCCACTGACTGACGGTCACTGATCATGGAGCCCAATTCCACACAATATGGGTAATTATATAAACAAGGGTGCACATGAAAAATTTTCGAAAATGTCTACAGATTGCTAGGAGAAGCGGGTTTTTCCGTACAAGCCACGTGATCATGTGAGAGACCGTTTGTGGGTTGCTGCCAGTGTGTCAAGTGCACGCTCCGCATCAAATCGCTTGACTCTGAGTTGCTCAGCGCCTGGTCATGCTAGCAAGATATTATAGCATCGTGTTCACGCATTCTGCCTTTTAAAAGGACGTATTAGTTCAAAGGATCGGCGACGTGACACGTGTTACGCGATGCCTCTGTCCCGGACAGTTCGGACCGTGACTAAGACGAGAACAACTTGAACTTGAACCTACGGTCTGCCCTCAGCTCGTTGTGTTATAGCTGAACTTGTATTTCTACAGGAACTTTTACTTCCCCGACCAGGTTGTCTCTCACCATGGTCAACAGGTGTGAAAAAGTAGATCTCCTGCCAGCTGCTGTAGCCGTGGAGGAGAGGCGTCCTCGAAGGTCCCAATGGAAGGCACTTGGGCTTATCGCCCTGCTTGCCGTCGCGATGACGTTGCGGTATACTGATTGGACATCCATATCTGCGAGACAATTGGGACGCCAGGACGCAAACCTTTGTCCCCAGTCGGGGGTCATTTACCCGTATCGCCACGCGCAACTCTGGGAGACTCTCGGCAATGAATTCGAGCAGGGTGCATTCACGAAGAGAGCTGTGGAATGGCTCGGAGGGGCCGTGCGCATTCCGTATGTCGTTACTGTCCCTGTGGTGTGTGTCGTTTTCCGAAACCTGTATGCCGAACAAAGCACGGAAATCTACGATGAGATGGGCCCCATTGGCGTCGATGGACGGTGGGAGATTTTCGGGCAGTTCCACGACTATCTCGCCAAGTCGTTTCCACTTACGTAAGTGATAGTGATTAGGGATGCGAAACTACCCGGGACTGAATTTATACACCCTCAACTAGCCATGAAACCTTTACGTTAACTAAAGTCAACACGTACGGGTTGCTCTACGAGTGGAAGGGCTCAGACGACAGTCTCAAACCTCTCCTTTTAGCTGCCCATCAGGGTTCGCCCACGGATCACGTCTACTGCTTCTCTCCTTCTGATGCTTTCGACGTGTAGACGTTGTTCCTGCTAACCCCGAGACAATTGACCAGTGGACATATCCTCCCTACTCTGGATATTATGACGGCATGCACTATTCGTTGTATCATCAAATGCTAGATTACTTACTAGAGTCTTTTAAAGGCGAATTCATCTGGGGCAGAGGAAGTATTGATGACAAAAGTGGATTGATTGGAATACTGTATGCCTTTCATTCCGCTCTACCATGGTGCAGAGATAACGTCAAGGCAGCTCATCTATCGAGACTTTACTTGAGAAGGACTTTGAGCCGACTCGGACTATCGTTCTTGCTTTTGGCTTTGACGAAGAAGCCAGCGGCTTGCAGGTCGGTGACACAACTTCTCTACTGCTAGGCGTGTGTACCCACCTCTGTTGCTAAAAGGGTGCGCGAAACCTATCGATAGCGATGCTGGAGAAATATGGCGAAAACTCGATGGCCCTACTTGTGGACGAGGGCGGTCAGTCCTAAGATACAAATGCAAGACTTTCGCTTATCCCTCTAGTAGGTGTATTCGGTGAAATGAACGGCACCGTAATCGCTCTCGCCGCCACCGCCGAAAAGGGATATTTGGATACCAAGGTAACGGTCTCGACCGCTGGTGGCCATTCCAGTGTTCCGCCACCTCATACTGTTAGGTTTGCCGTTTTCTACAATACCTTGTCTAACCATCTTAAACAGGGTATTGGCATCCTATCGCGTCTCCTAGTCGAGTACGAAGGCAACCCAACTGAAGCTCATCTCGAACGTGGTACTCCCGTTTATAGTACCGTGCAATGCGTAGGAGAACATGCCAAGGATTTCCCATCAGACCTACGCGCTCTTATCGAGGCATCGGCATACTCTGACTTGGCCTTGCAGCGGTTGGGGGCTAAATTGACCGAAGACAGTACCCTCAGGGCGCTGATCGGTACTACACAAGCGATTGATCTTGTGCAAGGGGGTGTGAAGTCGAACGCGCTGCCTGAGGAAGCTTGGGCTGTTGTCAATCATCGAATTGCTACGCAGAGGTCCGTTTTCTGCAGCGATATCAGCTCCAACTCTCTTTGCTCATTCGTCGTACCAATGTCGTGTTTGCAAGCAGCTCCGTCGCCGCAGTGCAACAGCGCGATACTCAGGTCCTGAAGGGCTTGGCCAATGAGTTTAATCTCAGTTTCACTGCTTTTGGTTCGCTGGTCTCCCCTGAGGACGAGCCAACTGAGGGAACTCTCACGCTGACTGATGCCTATGGGACTGCTTTGGAGCCCGCCCCGATGACGCCTACCGATGAGGACTCGGCGCCTTGGCAGCTGCTGAGCGGAACGATCAAGGCAACTTACAATGCTCAGCGTGGTCTTGAAGGTGACAACGTAGTCGTGAGCCCTGGAGTCCTGAGTGGAAATACAGGTAGGCGTATTTCTCAAGCAGTGCCTCAATAGAAGGATAGTGACTGTGGGGTACGATCAAAGATACGAAATTTTATTGGAAGCTCACGCCCCACATCTTCCGTTACGGTCACTTGGACGTGGGCTCCACTATTTCCCCAGCCGCGCACGGGATCCACACGGTCAACGAACGTATGCTGCGTCTTTTTTTCCGAGGTTCGGACTATGGTTACTAATGGTTTGACAGATATCCGAGCTCGAAACTTTGTGGAGATAATCAGGTTTTACACTACGTTGATCCTCAACGTTGACGAAACCACCACGTTCTAAGTAGTTCGCGATGTAAATGCGATTTACTGCAACAGGGGCGCGTGCTGAGATATTAGGACGGCATTTACCCAGAGAAGCCGATTCAGAAAATACCACTTTTTGCAGAAGAAAATGACTGGTCCAGTGATTGAGAACGATAATAAGCCCATCCACTAAGGCTTACCAGGCCAACGCCATTACGAATGGTAGCAGAAAACACGAACAGAATATGTAACGGTAGGGTTAAGCCACTTCGACCTCTGATACTCTTCCCAGCTTGATCGAACGCGTCCCACTTACTTCTGAAACATGGCCAGGATGGCATCAGCGGAGTCTCAGGCTGGTTGGCAAGTCCCAGTGGGTGCATGGAGTGTCTCAACGACGGTAACCGCCTCGCCAACCTCGCGCCCATGCATTTCTTTGGAAAATACGGATTATGGAGAGACATACCGCATAGATGGCTATCGAGGTCACGGACGGAATAGGTCGTGCCCGCCAATCGCGAGGGTGGTAGTACGACATGAAATGAAGGTGATAGGAGAGTGCTGAGGACCTAATCCCCCACTCTCGGAAATGACTTGACTTTTCCTGGTGACGGGCGCAAAACCTCCGGGGGAGGACTCGGAAGCCATAGCGAGACGCTTCGAACGACTCGGACGCCATGTCTGTCCAATATCGATGAGCCACGGCTCAGCTCAGGCTCTCGTCCGAACCATGGCAACACTTCAGGCAGTGATGTCCATTTGTGATATACCCATATATTGGACGAAGAACCTAAACACATAAAATTATTGAAAAGTGGTTTTTGGACTCCATTTGATGGAAAGGAGTTCAACCCAAAAAAACCTACTTAGGCTAGATGGGCGCCAATCACTCGGGGGAAACTTTCGCAACTATACTATCATGTATCACAAGTTGATATTCATGCCTTCGGCATGCCTGCACTGACGTCCATGCCTTCGGCAGGGATTGCATGCTTGCTTCGCAAGCCTGCAACCCTGCCTCTGGCATGGACGTCAGTGCAGACATGCCGAAGGCATGAATATCAACTTGTTGGGGGCTGCGCCCCCGAACCCCCACATCGCCCACAACTATTCATCTGGGACAGTCAATAGTAGTTAACTTATTTCCTTTCAATTCCATCATCATATATACACAACAGTCATCCTATCTCTAGCTTACACTCCAGTCTTCAGTATTCTACCTAAACTAACACTTCACTATACACTATATTTTTGCTCTTTGCTTCCTCTGAACCCTCTGTCCAAATGGCCTTAATGTTATACATAGAAGTCACCCTAGAAACCCCAACATAGAACTGCCCATGTGTAAACACTGGACTCCTTAGATCTAACCCCACATGCTTCACTGTTTGGCCCTGTGACTTGTTGATTGTCATAGAGAAGCAAAGCCTCACAGGAAATTGCCTTCTAATAAATTTAAAGGCAACTTGTTCTTCTGTGGGCTGGTTTGAGATCCTTGGAATAAATACCCTCTCTCCTGCATGTTCTCCAGTCAAAAGTTCCACCTCTAACACTCTATTCCTATATCTCCTCAGAATCCCTCTGCTTCCATTGCAGACTCCATGTTTGGCATCCAAGTTCTTTAGAATCATGATGGGGCATCCTGCCTTTACTTCCAGTTTGGCAAGTGGAAACCCAGAGCAGTTGATATCATTCAAATACTCAACAGGGTAATTCAGCATAGGGTCATCCTCTCCACTCTGCTCAGAAGTAGGGATATAATCTGCACTGTGAAACACTTGGCAGTGTCCTGGGAATTTCTGAAGAACTTGTTGATTCAATGAGTCCACATCAGCATTTTTGCTGGATAGAATGGTGCGCTCAGAGAAGTACTGGTTAGGGTGATTGACAGTCTGGATCTCAGGATAGATGGTATCAACCAAAGCAGCAACAGTATTCTCCCTGCACTTAAAATGCTCTGGCAGAGAAATATTGCACCCTTGATCTGTATGCTGCCCTTGGCCCACCTCCAGTTGCCACTTGGCAAAGTTCTGCTCTGCCTCAATGTTAAGATTGAGGTGCATATTCTGGTGAAGCTTTAGAATAGTCATGCTTCTCCACAGTATGGATTTTTTAATGTAGGCTGCAACAATTTGTGCATGTGAGCCATGAACAATCACAGGTAGGATTTGTTGGAAGTCTCCCCCAAATACAAAGGTAACACCACCAAATGGCTTGTCTGAGTTGCAGACATCTCTAAAACATCAGGGGAACTCAAATTTCCTTAATGCATCTTAATGCATCTTAAAGTCATCATTAAGAAGAATTAAGCAAGTTATCATTAAGAAAAATCTGACTGAAATTCAGGAGGGTCAGTTTCTTAATCCTTGCTTAATTGACAGCTTGAAGTAAGCATGCAACTAAGGCAATCATAAGAACACACCTAAGGCAGCCATAAGCACACACCTAAGGCAGAGGTAAGCATACACATAAGGCACATTTACAATCACTCAAGCAAGTTTAAGAGACCAGTGAGGATTTAAGCAATGTTAAATTCATCCAATTAAAACTAGTGTACAAATAGCTTTTCTAATTAATCTATTAATATAACTATTTATATAATAATACAAGCAAGGGGTGTGTGGTGGCGGCAGCAAGGGACACGGCGGCACGTGGTGGCGACACGGCGAGGGACGCGGCGGGGGACGCAGCGGCGCGTGGTGGCGACACAGCGAGGGGCGCGTGGTGGCGACGCAGCGAGGGACGCAGGGGGAGACGCAGTGGCGCGTGGTGGCGACGCAACGAGGGGCGCGTGGTGGCGATGCAGCGAGGGGGCGCGTGGTGGCGACGCAGCGAGGGGCGCATGGTGGCAATGCGGCGAGGGGCACATGGTGGCGACGTGGCCAGGGGCGCATGGTGATGTGGTGAGGGGCGCGTGGTGGCGACGCGGCGAGGGGCGCGTGGTGGCGACGCAGCGAGGGACGCGGCGGGGGACGCAGTGGTGTGTGGTGGCGACGCGGCAAGGGGCTCGTGGTGGCGACGCGGCGAGGGACGCAGCGGCGCATGGTGGCGGCGCGGTGAGAGACGCGGCAGCGCGTGGTGGCGACGTGGCGAGGCGCAGCGGCACGTGGTGGCAATGCGGCGGGGGACGCGGTGGCGCGTGGTGGCAACGCAGAGAAGGACATGGCGGCGACGTAGCGGCGGGGCGTAGGAGAGAAACCACCCCCAGCTCGCGCTTGTAGGCAAGAGGGAGTGGTGGTGGCGATGATAGTGGCGAACTCGTCATAAGGGAAAAAAAAACCACCCCCGCCTCGTATTTGCGAGCGAGAGGGGGTGTTGGCGAACACGTCGTGTATCTGTGAGGGGAGGGGCTATTGTTAGTTAAGAATGATACCAAAAAAAAAAGCCCCCACGAGAAGGGGCGGTGATGTGACGGCGAAATGTCGTCAATTAGGAAGAAAACCACCCCAGGCTCGCATTTGCGAGTGAGCAAGGGGAGTTGTCGACGTGACGGCAGGGCGCCGTGTACCTACAAGGTTATTGTCAGCTAGGAATGATATAACGAAAAAAAGAAAAAGAAAAAGAAAAAAAAAGCCCTGAGGGCCCTGGTAGATCGCAAGGGGTGAACATTGAACATGTTGAAAAAAAGTTCTAAGTCAACTTCTCGCGCTGTCACACTTGCAAGCATACGTGTCACGTTGTGACATAAACGATCACTTCGGCCAACCGCACTCTTTTCACAAGTTCGTTCAAGTTGTTAGTATTTTTTCTTGTAGACTAACTCTTTGGTTGCATTTAGGTATCACTAGTGCAAGTGCACAGACAGGGAAGGTGAGTAAGGTACTTAGTATTTAGATGCTGACCATGTGTTCCAGGTTCTGCGCATGCCTCGCATCCGGGGTGCTGCCACGCCAGCGCCATCACCACCGCAGCCATTCAGCATCGTCCCTGCAACCGCCGCTGTGCCAGCAGCGTCATCACGGCCGCTGCCATGCCTGCACCGTCACCGCTGTCGTGCCAGCGCAGTTAACGTGACCGTCGTGCCAGCAGCGTCACCGCGCCCACTGCTGCGCCAGCCCCGTCCCCCATGTCTCGGCAGCACCATGGCTGCGGCCGCTGCTGCGCCAGCGCCATCACCTCTGCCACATCAGCGCTGTGCACCATGACCACCACTGTGCCAGCAGCATCACCCCGGCCACGCCAGCGCCATCGCCGCCACCCGCTGCCACGCCAGCACCATCGCCGCCACCTGCTGCCACGCCAGCGCCATCGCCGCTGCCGCTGCCATGCCAGCAGTGTCACCGCACCACCCGCACCATCGCCGCCGCTGCCGCGCCAGTTGTGTTACCACGACCGCTGTCGTACTGCGTCACACAGCCGCTGCCACGCCAGCGCTGCCACCGTGCCAGCAGCGTCACCGCGACCACTGCTGCGCCAGTACCGTCGCCGCTACTGCCGCCGTCCCAGCGTCGTCAACGGCCGCAGCTGCACCGGCAGCGTCACCGCACCCGCGCCCGCTGCACCATCGCCGCGGCCGCTGCCGCACCAGCAGCATCACCACGATCGCTGCCGTCCCAGCGTCGTCACCGGTTGTAGCTGCACCGGCAGTGTCACCACACCCGCACCCGCCGCACCGTCGCCGCGGCCGCTGCCGTCCCAGCGTCGTCACCGGCCACTGCTGTGCCTGCAGCATCGCCGCACCAGCACCCACCACACCGTCGCCACGGCCACTGCCGCACCAGCAGCGTCGCCGTGACTGCTGCCATCCCAGCGTCATCACCGGCCGCTGCTGCGCTGGCAGCGTCGCCGCACCAGCACCCGCCGCACCGTCGCCGCACCAGCACCTGCCGCATCATCGCTGCGGCCGCTGGTGCCGCGTCATCACGACCGCCATTGTA